>CAUYPK010027594.1:0-12749 GCA_963574355.1 Loris lydekkerianus
ACCCAACTATACCACAAGACTATGAGGAAAGGACCAAGGAAGGGGAAGGGAGGGGGGAGGTTTGGGTGGAGGGAGGGTGATGGGTTGGGCCACATCTATGGTGCATATTTTTATCTATAATAAAAAAAAAATAAATTAAAATAAAAAAAAAGAATCAATGGGAAAAATTTTAGTACGAATATTTCATTTTCTCAATTCAAAAATTAAACCACTAAGAAGGGTTAAATAAAAGAAGAAAAAAAATACTTCAACCCTACCAAAAAACCTAAAAAATGTAAAGTTCATTTGCTCAGGCTAACTTCCATCACTTAGAGAACCTGAAATTCCTTCCTCACAGATTTTGAATAGGCAAGAATCACAAATTCAGTTTGAAGAATGATAGACTCCCTCTTTCTAGGTTAAAATAATTACTAGGCAGTTTACATGGTACGCCTGTGAAAACAACACTTTAAAACTAAAACCTCTTTGCATTTTGAATTGTCATTAGTAAACCCAAGGGAAGTATTCTGAAAAAAATATGCTTTTACTTTCCTGTCCTTGGACTTTTCCATTCTTAGGACTTCCATATGGTATGGTGGTTTTCCTCTTGACTGACTTCCCACCTTCCCAGAGGGAGCTTCATTTTAATAGCGTGTTTGTACTCTGGAAGCTGACTGATGAGTAAACTATTCCCAGGCTATATGCTTTTTGGAGTTATCTCTCCCCATTTCAGATGACCCTAGAGTACCATTTAGTGCAATGGACAGTGATTTGATAAATGGTCTTCTGTTGATGAAAATCTGTCGCCGTGCCTTTGAAAGAATCCAAGTTCACTGGGAGACTAGCTCTCTCATTACAATGAGACTCCCATCTAAGACTCTGCTGGCTTTATGAGAGGGACTAGAAAATGACACAAGATTTCATCAAAATTCATTTTCTTTTGTAAACTAAAATTCAATTATTACGTTTTAATTTTAACATTATTTTTCCCCCACTGATAAGGAAGATTTCTAATACATAAACAAGAAAAAATTTCTTTGACTTTATTTTTCACTTGTTTACCCAATGCTTTTCGCATCAGCTATAAGACAGCCATAGTATCAACATGCCTTTGGATGTCAGAAGTGACAGATGAATGTTTACCTTTCTAATAAAAAGCTGGATCTTTTGTAAGGTTATTAGAAATATTTAGAACCCTGAAATAGCTAGGTGTTCCTATCTATACCCATATGAGTTTGTTCAACTAGATGTCCATTAATTACTATACAAATCAATGATAAATACATACTTCTCATATGTTCTTTTTAAATCTTAGTACAATAAAATTCCCCACATGAAATCATTTTCAAAAGTCTCGATTTTATGTGTGAGGCTTTGAAATTGTTCTGATTTCTGTCTTTCTTTCTTGGACCTTCTGAAATTTCTCTCTATGCATTTATATCCAAGATTCAAGAGACTTCACGTGCAAATTTCTGCAAATAATTTATCCTCTGATAAATTCTGTTTTGGTTGATATCTTCATCCCTCCAGTATGGAAACTGCCGATAGCCGATAGCTGGGTTGACTGACGGACTCACTTAGTTATTTCCAACCTGTTAGGTATCAAAGTATATTTTTACCTATTGACCAATGTGTACAAATGTTTTTCCATACTTTGCTCATTTTTAATCTGTATTTTTGTCTTTTTCTTTTTAAAATAATATTTGGGAGTACACACAGTTTGGTTATGTAGTTTGCTCTTGTATATTATAAGAAAAAGTTATAGGTATGCCCACTTTGCTGAGTTTGGTAATCATTTATGGCAGGCACTTAGTCAAGTCTTCATTACTTCTTTAAATCTGGAAATCAATTAGATAAATAAGGATTCAATGCTTATTTCTGGCACATAAGTAACTAGAAGAAGTTATTAAATAGTTACAACACTTACCATATCAAAAAAAAATGCAAAAAACTAGTTTGAAGCCTTCAGTAAAAATTATAGATAATAAAATACCAAGAATAAGATTTATTAGTAACTGAACTAGTAATGTTATCTATCAATTTTAACATTTACTTATTTTTTAATATATTCCTTTGTAACTTTAAAATGTACGATCTGGTACAGAAGCACAACTCCATGTTTTTACATTTATACTCCCGTTCATATCTGAGGAATTTTATGTAGAATTGGTTTTGGATTGTTTTGACTATGCTGAAACTATGACATTGTCAAACGATAACTTAAAACTTCAAGGTCACCTTAACAGGACGTTTTCTTTCAGATGTAGTACGTTGCATTTCTGAAAGTAATATATAATATAGTTCACAAAGATTTGCAATTCTATGTGAATTTGCAGTTCACATAGAATATTCTAAAATGTTTTAGAAATCAAATCAATATTTTTATATCTTTGAATTTGCAAATAACTCTGTCAATCTGTTTCTAAAATTCTAGAGAAAAGTATTATAGTAAGGCTACCTTGTAAACTGTACAACACATTTCTCAAATATTTGCTCATTGTTTTAGTCTGAAAAATCAGGGTCTGGCTTCCAAGAGGAAAAAATACTGGGTCCTGCATGGTTACTGCACGTACAATAGCAATACTCAAGATATCTTGTCTGCAAGATAGCTATTTTCTCAAAAATTGGTGTGATGCAAAAGAATAAGAAATTGTCAACCATTGTCATGCATCAATTCTTACGATGATTTTATTCAGTCAGCATTGAAGTGAACACATATTCCACTGTTGCTATAAATCACATCGTTTGCATAGGCCATTTTTCTCCAAATGTCTGTTTATAAAAATCACATTTTCCCTTTTCACATAAGATGGGTACAATCAGCAGAAGAGACAGAACAAAATACGTATATAATACAGAGCTGTGTCTACTGATTACACTGTTTCAATAATAAAAAGGGGCATCATTTTACCTAAACTTCGCACTCGGGGTCCTGAACATGGCATTTTTAGATTGTTGGTACATATTATTTACATCATGCAGTGCTCCCTTCCTAGTCATGGAGAAATTTCTTATTAAGTTGCCTTTAAAGGAACTCTTAAAAAACAATACTTTATACAAAAGCTATTGGAATTTCCTGTGTTTCAATTTCATATACTTCAGATAATATTTCAAGTTACTTTAAGGATACTTCAAATTCTTGATAGAATATTGTGTTAAGATGTACATACTTTGCATATACTCTTTACAATGCTGGGTATCCCTTCCCTCTTGTCTATGCCTTGATCATCCCTGCTCATCTTTCAAAACTAATTTAAATGTCATCCTTTAAACTTTACCCACTCCCCTACCATACATTAGATGCTTCTTTTATGTTCTCTCTTAGGACTCTGTGCATAAGATCTAATACACATATAGCATTTCAATGTGCCAGGCTCTGTTACAACTCCTTTGTTCTTTCCATGTACTGGTTTCTTTAATTTTCATAACATCTTTATGAGGTGGAGAGGATTATTATGTCTATTCTGCAGATGAAGAAACAGAATCATAGAGTTCAAATACTTGGCTTAAATTCACAGGGAGAATAATTGGGAATTTATTTTTATTTATTTTTTATTTTTTTAAACCAAATTTTATATTTATTTATTTATTTTGTGGGTTTTGGCCAGGGCTAGGTTTGAACCCACCACCTCTGGCATATGGGACTGGCGCCCTATCCCTTTGAGCCACAGGTGCCACCCCAAGAATTGGGGATTTAAATGTAGCCATCCTGGTTTTAGAGGCTTAGTTCTTTTTTTTTTTTTTTTTTTAATAGCTTTATTCATATGTAATGCATATGCTATATAATTCACCCATAAAAAGTGTACTATCCAATGATTTTAGCATATTCACAGATATGTGCAACCATCATTGCAGTCAGTTTTCGAACATTATTATCCTCCATCAAAATAAATCCCACTCATGTTAGCCATCATCTCCCAATCCTCCCATCACCCCCAGTACTAGGCTATCACTAATCTATGTTCCATCCCTGGTTAGTACATTTAGTTGCGTCTTTATGAACATTTATGTAAATGGAATCTTAGTCTTATCCTATGTAGTCCACTGTGATTAGCTTTTCACTTAGCATGTTTTCATGGTTCATCCATGTTGTAGCACATGATCAGCATGTCATTTTGTTTTATTGCCAAATAAAATTTAGGGTACACCACATTTTATTTACCCATTCATCAACTGATAGACATTTGGGTTGTTACCATTTGGATGGCTGTTATTATGAGGCTGTGATGACCATTTGTGGACATATGTTTTCATTTCTCTTGGGATTATAGAGAGAGTGGAACTGCTTCATCACATAGCGACTGTATGTTTAACTATTTGAGAACTATTTTCTGAAGCAGGTATATCATTTTACATTTCCACGAGCAATGTATGAGCATCCTGGTGTCTCTACATCCTTGCCAACATGTCCCACTGGCCTTCTTGGTGGGTTTGTAGGGGTAGCTCATTGTCCTTTTGATTTACCCACCCATGATGGAAAATGATGTTGAGCATCTCTTCATTTGCTTCTTGACCATTTGTATACTTTCTCCATAGAACTGCACAGATCCTTTGCCCGTTTTCAAATAGTTCATTTTTCTTTTTCACAGCAAGTTTTAATTATTTTTTATACATACTAAATACAAGTTATTTTTTAGACATATGATTTTCAAATATTTCTAGAGACAAATTGTTGTTGTTTTGCTTGTTGTTTAGTTTTTGATAGCTTTGCTTATTTTGCTGAGGAGAGAGTTGTGGACCTCTGCCATCAGGTGTGGAACTGACGTAGGAACCATGTTCTCAACCACAACACTATCCTGTGTACATCCAGTTAGTATTATACATGACACTTAACTACAGTTTATTGTGACTTTTGGTTTATTTTAGGTATCATCCCCTGGAAATTTCCTCAGCCTGGAACCCTGAACCAAACTTTATCATTTACTAACTCTTCCGAAGGGGCCCTCCTCAGAATTTGCTCTGGGAGCTTCCTGGGCCTGCCACCAGCTCCTTCCCTGCTGCCTTACCCTGAGGACTTGTTCAGTGGAGCTTCTTGTTGGGGTTACTTTCCCACATCCTAACCCTGCCTCCAGGTTTAAGAGGCTCAAATGCTGAGACCTCAGGAAAACTCAAATTTTGGGGTAGAGGGATGAAAATGCTGACAGTCTCTAGGTAGGAAAAGCTTGGAGAATGCCCTTAGCAAAAATTTGAAGGACGATGACATTTCAGAGCTTTTATTAAAGGCATTTTTTAAGCTATATATTTACATACGGAGTCTATTTAAAGCTAGCCTGGAACCACAATTTGCATAAGACGATACAATTGTCACTAAAACTTTTAGAAATTTTTTAGGATCCTAATTCAGGTTACTCTTGTTTTTGGTACCCGATGTTTTTTATGCGTATTTCCTCTAAGAAGCACCAGCTTCACTGGCAGGGGAGTTGCAGAGGTCCTCATTAGCAGGTTTCAAATTGAGGTAACGGTGAATATACCTAAAACTCATTATTCTGTCATTAATATTTGTTTTTCCGCCATAGGGTCCTCAAGAAACCCCACCCCAACCAAAAAAATCTGAACTTTGATGACAAAGATTAATTATACTTTCATGATTACTCATGCTTCTTTTTCCTTTTCTTTAGTTAATTTACACATCATAGTTTTACTGCACAGATAATACCTCATATTTAGAAGTACTATGCGTTTTCATACCTGCTTTCATCGAGCTTCACCCGTTTAATCCCATTATAGCCCTTTGTGGTTGCTTTTATTATTCCTTTTTTACAGATAGAAAAATTGAAGTTCAGAAGAACTTCTTGGTTTCCATAAATTCAAGGATCTATTAAGAAGAAAAGCTGGTACAGTACTTTAATATCTTTTTCCTGCAAGTCCAGTCCTTTTTGAAGTATATGCCAAATGTTTTTACTATGAGTGTACTGAAGACAGGAGACTAGGTAGAGAAAAAGTAACAAAATAGGTTGAAATATTTCCAAAAAAAGATTAATCCCATATTATTTATTCTTTTCTTTGGTTACAAGGTCTATTAATTAAAAGGAAATTAAATACATCACTTGACTTTACACTAATGTATATAAATAAGTACATCTAACCTTCAGACTTTCTTATATTTGTACAGATTAAGACTCTAGTGCCTAGTCCCAATGTCCCTCAAAGTGAAAAAAAAAAGTACTTTTTATCTGTATTTATTATAAGTAGGTTAAATTCTCAAAATTTCTAAAGCATAATACAAGTTCTATGGGAACTGTTATTTCTTTAGAGGATCACAATCCCACATTGCCCTTTATTTCATTCTTTTCCCCCCTTTATCCATTATACTGATTTGTGTAATTCCAGGCTACCCACATATTGTGGAAAAATGAATTATGAAATATTAGTCCATGTGAACAAAAAAACATTGTGTAGCAAAGAAGGCCAATAGTAATTGACTCTAAGATTTAAAAAATTCAATGATTCTTTGTCACTTGTAACTTCTCACCAAATGTGGACTTCTTACTTCATATCAGGAATGAGTCTTAATTTCTTGATGTTTTGAATTAAAAATTTTCTTCCTCTAATCTTCTCCTCCTCGCCCTCCTTCTTCTCATTCTTGTTCTCTCTCACTCCTATTTTTCTTTCTCTCTGAATTTTATCCTTCTTTCTTAGCCTCTCCAAAATGTATTTAATTCTGAGTCCTGAACACACAGTTCTTATTTTCTGATAACTTACTACTTTGGATAAAATAGTTCAGATGGAACTCTTTGAAAGCAGGAGTTCTATCTTATTTATCTTTGCCTCTCTGGACAAGTCAACACAATGCTTAACTTACATTACATGCTCGATAAATAGTTGTTGAGTCAAGACTAATAGTTTTAGACCTCAGATAACACATGTGAATTTTCACAGAGGAATAAGACCTGCTAAAACTTGTTTCAAGAGTTGAGATTAATAATGGGGAATTTTAGGAGTAAGAAATTACTTTTAAAATGATATCTTAGTAGGTAGCTCTCTGTTACAGCCAGGCAAATAACCCTTTCCATGGCAAGTTGCCTAGGAAAACCTACCATTCTCTCGACAGGTAGCTGGGACCTTGCTTTGGTGGTACTGGTTTAAGACAAGCTATCTCTGTACATTTCCTGCTTTTATCCTTCTGTGACTGTAACACAGTTTTAATTTAGAGTAAGTTTTCATTGCTATTACTATTTTTTTTTTTTTCAACTGGCATAATTCCTCTTGACATTTATTTTCTTTCTGAGGTATTCCTTAAAATAGTTGTTCTCTTTATGATGGCTTCTTGCCTAGTGTTTTTGAATTTAACTTTCTAGGAAAATCCACTGACTTAATTTGTAAAAATATCATATTTATTTACTCTTAAATGTTTCCTATTGTAAGATACACAATTGTTTCACACATTAAAAAGATGAAACCACTGACGGTTATAATTACAAAAAGCAACTGAAAGATGTAACCTAATTTTAAAGACATGAAGACATAAAAATATATCTTTTTAGTTTATAAAATACAGAAAATTATTGTAACATCTTTACCACGGACTTCAACCATACATGTATAAAAAGTCATTGATTTTTTTATTAAAAATTATTTTTGTGGTAATGTTAGGCAATGCTGTGTTGTATATTTAGCATAGTACAGTATGTTTAGAGTACAATAACTGCATTTTTCAAGAATATTATTTTGAGAAGTTTAGGCTCTGTTCGCTAGAAAGAAACTCCCTGAACTTAGGATCTTTGTCTGCTTAGTATGTACCCCAACCATCTAGAAGATGCTTAGTATTACTCTAGTGAATTTGTGAGTGAGCACTTGTTTGTTAGAGATGCCAAATGTCTTTTTGTAGAGGACGCCAAGAGCCAGACGACCTCTGAGCAAGATGATTTGCAGCTGGGGGGCGGACCCTCGGGCAACTCATTGGCAGGTATTCCTTGTGGGAAAGAGCCTAAGCCCAGGGCTATCTTTAGGCACACAGTCATTGTCTAATATTCCCCTCACCTGTCCTGTACGTTTCAATAAAAGGCTACTGCAGAGGTTGCTCGGTGCTACCCTGCAATCAAGGTTAGCCCAGCTCCGCCACATGCTTGGTTCCTTCCTGTGGCAATGGAGACCAGGGCGATAGGGGTTGCAACATCTTTTAAGTCAAATTAAATCAGAAAAATAAAAATTACTAATTAGTGATCTCTTCCTAAATGCCAGTTTATGTTTCTCAGATACCTGGTCCCTCCTGCAGCATAGATTCTCATGCTTTTCTTTTCATTTGTTGTCAAGTTCCTTCCATTTTATTTTAATAAGTATTATATTTATTACTCAGAGATGTTTCCAATAGCTTTTTGGGGGGAATTATCATAAAAAATTTGAATGAGATACTAAGTCATTTTGGGCTATGTATACTTCCTATACAACTTAGGAAGTCAAGAGGGAAAATAGAATCTCCATAACACTTTTGCGGTAGTATACTTGATCTACTTTGTAAAATGGGACAAAATATAGAAACTAAGAGATTAGCAGAGACACCAAACTATAGGGTTTGTCTTTTATTCTCCTTTATTCTTTCCTCCATTTCTAAGACATATTTCCATGGCTTTGGTGAAGGTTGAATATAAAGTTATCTATATGTAATGTCATTTGAAAAAATGCCCGTAAGTTACCAATCCAATAACATATGCAACACTCACATCTCAATGGTTAGACCATATTTCCTTTAAGCTAACTTGAGTTCATTTTGATTCAGAAGGCAGAATGTGAGAGTGACCAAGGGCATGGCATTTGGAATCACAATCTCTGAAAGAGAAATTTTTCTGGTTCTTATAGCTATATGAACATGGAAATTTTGTTAACTCTTTTGTGCCCTATTTTCATCCTTCTAATGTAATTAGTGCATCTCTTATAGGATTTTATAAGGATTAAATAAGTTAATACATATGACCTTTTTATGACAGGTGCTATCAAATGGTAGGAGTTTATGTTAGTTTTTCTCTGTTCCATTCTGGATTCACTGTAACCCTCACAGCCCTGCTCTGTGTCTTAGAAGGCTAAATGTCACGGTCTTTACACCTGGCCTTCTTTGCCCTCTGACTTTAAGCTTAATTTGCAATTGCAGATCAAAAAGAAATGTAGAGACAGGAGGGAAATCAGGGCATCCCCTCTTCCCATTTTCTCATGCTTGATTGTGATTTTGGCAATGATTCCCTTCCCCTTCCCTGTACTGAAGTTCTTTGCTACAATGACCACATCTCTCTTTCTCTCATGTTTCTAGCTATAAGTTCCTTCACTATTCCCGATCAACTGTCATGAAAGTCAAGGCTTCCTGTGCAACTTGACCGTGGACTTCAACACTGCATGATTATTCCTTTAATACTATTTGAATCTTTATTAATAATCACTTTAACTCTCCAGAGAACTATCTGAATATACCATTTATTTGTCCCTGGAATCCCAAACAGCATATTGCTAAATTATTTTGATTAAGATAAATATTATTTCTTTCAAGTCAATAAAGTATCATTAATAGTGACAGGAAGGAGGATTCAAAACTTAGGTAAGGAAAATCAATTTTATTAATCTGTGTGTAATTGACTGTATAGATTTCCTAGGAAGTAAAGGGGAAGTGGATGGAGCTGGGATTATATATTACTTACAATAGAGTGAAGGCTGAAAAACCTTCCCCTGGGGCTTTAAACATGGTCCTTTTTCCTTCTTCTTCTGGAAAGTGTTGCAAGTAACTACTCAGAATATAAGGAGGGTGAAAGAGGTTTAGGTGACAAAATCAAGTCTAGTATAAAACAAATCCTAGTTTTAGGGTTTAGTGAGGTAATAAATCAAGCTTTTGGAATTGCTAGGTGAGTTGAGGGGAAGAGTGATTCTCAGTGTTGAATGGAAGAAGTTTGCTAAGCCTTGTAACATAGAGCTAGACTTGCAAAGGTATTTGCAGGAAATAATTAAGATCATAACTGCCCCACAGGAATTATAGGAAGAAACTGGAAGCATAAAAAATCATTAAGTACAATGGGTATATATTTTGAAAATATAATAACTTTAACAACCTTTTACTCAATTGGACATTCAACCAGTAAGTCCATCACAAAAGACTTGAGGAAACAGACTGTTTCTATGTCTCCACTTGATAACTATATTCAGAATCTATGCAGAGTTGAGCTGGCAGAAAACAGAAACCATTAAGGGGCATGGAGGTGAACTTTGGCATTAACACTGTGTGAAGTACTATCCTTTCATAAGCAAAACAGTAATTATTTTATTCAGCCTGGAAAGGAAGTTAAAATAATTGGCCCTTTGAAGATTTTCCAATAAAACTTATGTTCTCCTTTTTCAGAGTTAAGAATTTCTAACTCTCACGTCAAATAAAATTCTAAAGTTAGTCCAGTTCTTACATCTATCCCAGTAGGTTTGGAAAAAGTATAATGTATCATGAAGAGGGAAGAGGTTAATAGGTTTGGAGTCAGACTTCCTGGATTTGGACCCCAATTCTGCATAACCTACAATTTTTTTTCCAACTTCTGGACTTCTTAGTTTCATCTTCTATATTCTTGAGATCAGAATAGTACATATTTTTTTGAAAACTATGAGGACTTAATAAGATAATACACGCATACACAGAATACCTGTCATATAATAAGTACAATTCACCTTTCATACCCATGGGTTTGGCATCTGCAGATTCAATCAATGTAGAGTCAACCACTAAGAATTGTAAATATTAAAAATAAATAAGAACATTACAACTGTAATGTGGGAATAGCCTGAAAAAGGGTAAAAATGTTTTCTGTCTCTTTAAAACCTCCCTCAACCTTTTTGAAAAAAATTTTTTTTCCAATTTTTGGCCAGGGCTGGGTATGAACCCACCACCTCCAGCATATGGGGTGACACCCTACTCCTTTGAGCCACAGGCGCCACACAATCTTTTTGGAAATTTAAATCTGCATCTCTGCCTCAGGTCAGTGGTCAGAAGGCGTAAGGAAGTATTCTTTATTCTTTGTACCACAGGAGATGGCTCAATGGAATTCTGAGGGCAAAAGTCACAAGAATGTCTTCACCAAAAATGGCATAGATCAGATCCACTGTTGTTAAACAACAATACCCTGAGGCTGAAAACACTCTTTTTAAAACCGTTGTGTTTCTGCTTACAGATATGATGGCATTTTACTATAGGAGTCTTCATCTTCCATCCTCCTCATTTGCCAGCAAATTAATAAACTTCACTTTCCTTCTCCTCAAACTACTTTTCTTCTTTCTTCTGAAGTAGTCTCAGGGATAAATGCCAAAATAATACACAATAAAACCAATATAGGATAACAAAAATTTATATATCATTTGTATTGTATTAGGTATTAAAAGTAATCTGGATCAACCCCCTGGGGCCTCAAGTGGCTGCAGATAAAATGGAGTGTGTGGAGGCTGAGGTCTTCTATGTATCTCTTAGCCTGACTCCAGATGATTGTGATATCCAAATGTGCTTCTCACTCCACCCCTCTGGAAGAGTATGTCAACGACTCTCTCACGCAGAAACAAACATTTCAAGAAACCATATTAAACTTGTACTGTTTATAGTACACTTCAACATTTTCGATTTCTTTTTGTTCTATTACATTCTAAAAAATACTGGTAGGAGGATTAAAGATGGCGGCCAAGTAACAGCTTCCCTACAACTGGGCACAGCGAGTCTGGAAAGACTGGTCTCCAGGCATCTCTGGCCAGTGGGATCTGCCTATAATCATCCCTTTGAGGATACAGGGCACCAGCAAGGGACTTCTGGACCCCAAGAGGAGGACAAAAACAGTGGAGAACTGAAAGTGAATGCGTGTGTTCAATTGACCTAATCACCCTGGCAACCATGAGTACAAGCAGCAGTGAGACTGCAAACCGGAAGGGCCTTATCTGTGAACTGTTTTGGTGTTCTTGGACATGGCACTCAGTTGAACTGCCTTGGGGAGAGCTTGAGCAGGAGTGTGGAGAACTTTAGGCATTGTCTAGGGCCCCAGACAGAGCCACTGAGCTGGGCGCAGGAAGTCATTGGGAAAAAACTGCCCCACAAGCTCCGCCCTCAGGGTCCCAGAGCAAGGATCGGGCGGGACAAAGTAACCTAGTGACTGAGCAGCCAAAAGGCGGGGAGTGAGCTGCCTTACAGCCTTAATCCTTAGGGGCAGAGTGAGATGGTTTTGGCTGGAGCCTTGGGCAGTTGCCCTAGGTAGAGTGCCGTGACATCACAGCTCATAGCAACCTCAAACTCCTGGTCTTGGCACCAGCCAGACCTCCATAAGAGCTGTGCAGTGACCCCGAACCGGTGACCTGCACCCACCGGGCCTCCGCAATCTCTGATTAGAAACTGCGGGAACCACGCAACCCTGTGTACTCCCTCCTGTGTCCCCCGAGCCCTGTTGCTGGATCTGGGTGTGTCGCACACTAGAGCTGCTTCCACAACGAGAACTCCCTAGCTAGAGCAGCCCCAGAGGAACTACACGGGGTCCCTCCCTACAAAGATCCAGCAACAATAGAGTGAACCCGCTCAGGCCTAATCTTGGAGAGACACCTCCCCAAGTCTGAGGATGGCCAGAGGCAATGGTGAAAAACAATCATGAGGTGAAATCAACAGAAAAACTCTGGCAATATAAATAATCAGAGTAGATCAACTCCCCCAAGGATCAATGGGGCAGAAACAACACAAGACTCCATGCACAAACAAATAGCTGAGATGTCAGAAATTGAATTCAGGATCTGGATAGAAAACAAGATGGAATTAGAATTCCAAAAGTTATCTCAAGAATTCAACA
>CAUYPK010027595.1:0-11688 GCA_963574355.1 Loris lydekkerianus
CTTCCGTGTAGCAACGACTCAGCAAGGCCCGGCCTGAAACTGCCTCTACCTAGATACAGCCAATGTGGTACCATGCCACTGGCCCGACCCTGTCACTCACCTCTTCCCCCGCCTTCTTTTTCTGCCCCTTCTCCACAATAAAAAAAAAAAAAAAAAAAAGAAAGTAGCACTATCATTATCACATGAAAGGTTGGCTGGAAAAAAGAAAAATAAATTAATTAATAAAAGAGTGTACAGGAGGCTTCAAAAAAAAAAAAAAAAAAAACAAAATTCAATTTGCCCACAGAAATAGTTATAGTAGTGGTTTCTGATCAAAGATTTGGTACCCAGCATTTTATAGAGAGTATCCCAGAATTCTACCTCTGAGTAACTTTGAGTCAGAGGCATAATTTTCCATAGCAGTTGTGGGGAACCTGCTTTCATGTGAAAGTGACTGGGCTAATGCAAGATTAAACTGATAAAATGCACAGGAAACATAGAGCTACTTGCCAAATTAATTTTTAGCTGCCACATGTATCAATAATCTCATACAACAAATTCTAGCTCGTCATTCTTAATCTCATTCACACGAGATCTTCAGAGACTTACAGAAAGTGTGCAGATACATTCATGCTGCTTATTTATGCAAATAAAGCATAATGCAAGCATAGATTTAGTTTTCTTCTATTGTTTTAATTAGATCACAATAAAATAATTATAGAGAAAATACAATTCAAAAGCCAGGTTTATTTATTTTTTTTTTTAGAGACAGAGTCTCACTTTGTCACCCTCGATAGAGTGCTATGGCGTTATAGCTCACAGCAATCTCCAGCTCTTGGGCTTAGGTGATTCTCTTGCCTCAGCCTCCTGAGTAGCTGGGACTACAGGTGCTGACCGTAATGCCCGGCTTTTTTTTTGTTGCAGTTTGGCCAGGGCCAGGTTTGAACCCACCACCCTTGGTATATGGGGCCGGCACCCTACTCACTGAGCCACAGGTGCTACCTGTATTTTTTAAACTATATACTAATAAAAGCCTTATAAATAATAACATCATCTTAAATTCACTTCAGTTTCACCATAATTGTTGCATACATGGCTTTTTGTTCATGTCAGGCCTAATGTCTGGGAAGCACCATGGTGGAGAGTCAGACCTGTGTTCCAGCTTGACCAGCAATTTGCCAAGTATTAATACATTAAGCAAGTTATTTATTTTTTCTGAACCTTAGTTTCCTTATTATAAAATTATTCTTGGACAAAAGAATTTCTTTACCATATGATTTGTTGAAGCAAGTGTAACAGATTGCAAAACAGTACGGTTTTGATTAGTTTATCAGTGATAGTAAGAATTGGTAAAGGCAGATGAAATAAATGAGTTAATGGAGTGGATTAGAAAAGCAAGAGTCAAAAGGAACAACTCAGAGGTGGACTTTGTATTTCCTGTCTTTCCAAATGCAAACCATATTATAACACTGATACCAGAAGAAAAGACCAGTTTTCTGACCCGAGGAAGGCGTTAGCTATTTGGGGTTTTAATGAGAAAGTTTTAGTGAGGTCACTGAATGCATATTATTAAGTGCTCAATATCCGTCTAGTATATCATATACTAGGGGAAAAATGAAAAGGATAAGATAGAGTTAATACCTTCTAAAATGATGTGAAACTTAGTAAATGTAGAATATAATTGTCTAAACACAATAACTAGGAAAATGCCAGGAAGGCTTTGTCAACCAGTGTGATGAAAATGTGTTAAACTGTGTATAAAACCAGCGTATGGTGCCCCGTGATCGCATTAATGTACACAGCTATGATTTAATAATTAAAAAAAACCTTCTAAAATCCACAACTATTAATAATTATGCTTATAGAATCTAGTTATAGCCACAATTAACTTAATGATAGTAAATAATCCATTAATTCATTCAAAAGTCTCTACTTTCAAGGAGCTCACAATCTACTGGAAAACAAACTATGTAATGTAAGAAGTGATACAGTAGGGCGGCTCCTGTGGCTCAGAGAGTAGGGCGTCGGCCCCATATACTGAGGGTAGTGGGTTCGAACCTGGCCCCGGCCAAACTGCAACAAAAAAATAACTGGGCGTTGTGGCCGGCGCCTGTAGTCCCAGCTACTCAGGAGACTGAAGCAAGAGAAAAGCCCAAGAGCTGGAGGTTGCTGTGAGCTGTGATGGCACTCTACCAAGGGTGACATAGTGAGACTCTGTCTCTTAAAAAAAAAAAAAGAAGAAGAAGAAGAAGTGATACAGTAGGGCTGCATGTGGTGGCTCATGCCTCTGATCCTAGCACTTTGGGAGGCCCAAGGGGAGAATCACCTGTGCCTAAGGATTTGCGATCAGCCTGGCAATAGTGAGACTCCAGCACTACAAAAAAATTTTAAAAATTAGCTGGGTGTAGTGGTGTGTACTTGTAGTCCCAACTACTCTGGAAACTGAGGCTGGTGGATCAATTGAGTCTAAGAATTGGAAGCTGCGCTGAGTTCTGATGACACTGTTTGGGATCAACCTGGTTTGATTCCCTGGCTAAGCTAGGAAGTTCAACCGAGGCCTGGCGGTAATTGAAAGTAAAAATGAATGGAAACTGGAGCAGCAAAGGCAGTACAGATAGAAAACAAAAGTAACTTACACAAGTTTCAGGGTAGCAAAGAGAGATTTTATTTAGGAAGAACAAAGAGAAAGTTTAGAGCACTTCTAAACAGACTTGGAAGTGGGTCCCTCTCATTAGGGAGAGAATTTGAGAGAGACAAGAGGAGTCAGAAAGGTCTCCAGCTGTATAAATACTGTTTGAAATTGGTTGCAAGTCTTTCATTGGCCACCTGCCCCTCCCAGCAGTATTGGTCATTGATTGTCTCTTTCTATTGGTCATTGGTTACCTAGGTTACTTCATAACTACATTCTTATGAGCCCTATGAATGTCCTGGTTGAGCAGGCCAAGTTTTCCTCCCATCCACCTTGAAGCCTCTTTCTTACTGACCCTTCTCAAATACCACTGCACTCTACCTTAGGCAACAGAGTGAGACTCTGTCTCAAAAAAAAAAAAAAAAAAAAAAAAAAAAAAATTGATATGATAGGGGTAAGTACAGGGCACCAGGAAAGACACCTATGTCATATGTGGTAGAGAATGTCAGAAACGCTTCCTAGGAGAGATGGTATTGAAGTTGAATGTTGAAGGGTGAGTGGGAGTTATCAGGCAGAGAAACATGCAAAAAGTACAGTGTGAGTGGAGGCTGAAGTAAGGGATGCTTCAGATTAATGAAGGCGATGTTCGTTGAGAGAGTGTGTTGGGAGGTTGGTGGTGGTGAAGTGAAAGGAGGTGGAGCAGAAAAGGGATGGGTCATAAAGGGCCTTCCTTGCATGTTATGGTGAGAATTTGTTTTTTTTGTTGTTTGTTTGTTTTTTTTGAGACAGTCTCACTGTGTTGCCCTCTGTAGAATGTTATGGTGTCACAGCTCACAGCAACTTCAAACTCTTGCCTCTGCTTGCCAAGTAGCTGGGACTTACAGGTGCCCGCCACAATGCCTGGCTATTTGTTGTTGCAGTTGTCATTTTTGCTTTAGCTGGCCTGGGCTGGGTTGGAACTGGCCAGCCTCTGTGTATGTGGCTGACACAATAACCACTGTGCTACAAGCGCTGAGACAGAAGGGGAATTGATTAAAGGGAGATTAAAGAGGAAGAATTGGCAGGACTCTACCACTTACCCGTGGAGATGTTAGGGGAGGAACTACATAAAAGTTCTTAGGTTTTTGGCTTGGGAATTGGAGGGAAAGCAGTTTATTGACCAGTAGAAGAAATAGAAGAATAGGAGAAATTTACTAGGGAAGATCTATTCCCTTTGGTGTTGGTAGAATTTGACATGTATTGAACATTCACATGGAGTTGTCCCTTGGCCTTTGAATGGTCAGGTCTGGGGTTTGGAATAGAAAGCTTGGTTGCTGATAGATTTGAGAGTCGAGTATAAATAGCGGGTGACTGTAGATGAAGCAGACTGAGGGTAGGGAACACAGTCCCATAAATTAAATAATCTTCTGTCACTGTTTTATGATGTTTGCTTTTGAAGCATATTAAATTTGTATACAGAGTCGACAATTTATTTTCTGCCACTATTAATTATGTTAGTGTCCTGATAGTTAATACTTTCATATTTATAGGACCCCTTTCCAAAGTCTTGGAAAAACTATTACCCTCTCCCCCTATGAATTTTGTAATCATTTTGTTGATTCAGAAAATATCCTGTTGGCATAATGATTGAAATTGCAAAATTTTTCATTGCTTCCAGATTACTGTGTTTCTATTCATTTGCAGCTCTTTGTTTCATTTTTGATGTTTATTTGTTGAATACTTTGTTTCAGATGACTTTGTAGACATTTTAAGGAAATTTAAGATAGGAAGTTTCACTAGTTGCTTATTCATCTGTGAATTCCTTGCTTTATATTTTATCTGGTATTCATGTATGCACTGCATATTAAATGATAAGTGGGTTTTAATTTGTGCTTTAAAGAAATTTATAGCCTAGTAGGGTAGACTTGCCATACTACAGCATTTTTACCAAGTGCTTTGAGGTTATAGAAGAGGGAACAATTGATTTTTGTTGGGGAAGGATGGGAAAGAAGGAGGCAGGGCCTCGTTCACTGAGGCGATGAGTATAAAAGGGAGGAAGAGGTGTGGCCCTGTTATAGCAGCAAGAACAGAGGCCAGGTATGGGTGGGGAGGTCCTGAAGGGGAGAGAGGCTGCACAGGAGAGCCAGGAGGGGAAGGGGTGGCTGAGCAGGAGCCAGTACAAAAAGGGTGCCACAGCCTTCTTTAAAAGTCCATTCCAAGTCCTTTCACACATGGCCAGGCACAGTGCTTCACACCTGTAATCCTAACACTGTGGGAGGCTGAGGCATGTGGATTGCTTGAGTTAGGAGTTCGAGACTAGCCTGAGCAAGAGTGAGACCCTGTTTCTAAAAACAGAAAATCTGAGGCAACAGGATCACTTGAGCCCAAGAGTTTGAGGTTGCTGGGAGCTATGATGATGCCATGGCACTCTTCCCAGGGCGTCAGAGTAAGTCTCTCTCTCTCTCTCTCTCAAAAAAAAAAAAAAAAAAAGAAAGTCCTTTCACACAGTATCCTCTTGGCTGCCACATCAGCACTGTGAAAGAGAATTTGCAGTTATTCCTTTTTCTTTTTCTTTTTCTCCCCAGTCTTTCTTCTTCCCTTCATAATTTCTACTGTACACATTACATGTGAGAAAGAGTTTGATTATTATTATTATTATTATTATTTTATGAATGAGAGAACTGATACTCAGGGGCTTATCTAGTATAATATGACTAAGAAAAACTAATTCTAATATACTAAGCTTCTTTTACATTAATTACGTGTCATCTTCTCTTTTCCTTCTCTTATTCCAGTTCTTTTAACTCTAAAAGTTACAAGGTTAGTGGAGCTACCATCTTTTGGTAATTTCCAAAAATGAGGAACACAAAGAGAAAGGGGAGAGGCGCTTGATATATCTTCTCTAGGCCTTTTAGAAAACATGGAATTGCTCCTTTGGTTACATTATTGTGAATGTTTGAGAAAGTTGGTATTATGGACACGGTTCAAGAAGGAATGCCCCAAAATGTTACTATGGCAAAACTGGAAGAGTCTATAGTGTTAGCCAGCATGCCATTGGCATTATTGTAAACAAACAAGTGCAAGGTTCTTACCAAGAGAATTAATGTGCCTGTTGAGCATATTAAGCAGTCTAAGAGCTGAGATAGTTTCCGGCAATAAGCAACAGAAAATGATCAGAAAACAAAGGAAACCAAAGAGAAAGGTACCTGGGTTCACCTGCAGGGCCAGCCTGCTCTATTCAGAGGAACACACTTTATGAGAACCAAGAGAAAGGAGCTGGGTTCTGGAGTCTGTTCCCTATGAATTCATGCATAATAGCTATGGAAAAAAAAGACCATAAAAAAGTTAAGTTGAGAGAAAAATGGCATAAACTGTAACTTGAATTACTGAATGAGAGTATATAATTTGAGCAAATTTACTTTCTTTGTGTTCCTTGTCATGGGTAGTTTAAATACATTATAAAATGAGCTTGAAGAATCTAGGAAAGGAATAGGTTTACCTGTAATGACCTTCTGATTTATGTGTTTGAGAATATTATTTTGTTTTGACTCTTATTTTTTAATGAAAAATTTCAAACAAATCCCAAAATAGAGATGATCATATTGAGCTTCAACTGATATATTTTATATATATGTATATATATATGCATATATCATATATATATATAAAATGAGACTGCTATAAGTTAACTGTTTTATATATATACACATATGTATATGTATATATCATTTTATACATATACACATATATAATCTCACCTCCACCTATACTCACACACACATATATATATTTATATATATATATTTATATATAATCTCCCCTCCACCTATACTCACACACACACACACACACACACACACATATATATATATATATATATATATATATATTTTTTTTTTTTTTTTTTGAGACAGAGTCTCATTTTGTCACCCTTGGTAGAGTGCTGTAGCATCACAGCTCACAGCACCCTCCAGCTCTTGGGCTTAGGTGATTCTCTTGCCCCAGCCTCCCAAGTAGCTGAGACTATAGGCACCTGCCACAACACCCAACCATCTTTTGTTGCAGTTTGGCCGGGGCTGGGCTCGAACCCACCACCCTCATTAAATGGGGCCAGTGCCCTACTCACTGAGCCACAGGCGCCGCCCTATACTCAGATATTTTTGTTGCAGTTTGGCCAGGGCTGAGTTTGAACACACCACCCACAGTATATGGGGCCAGCACCTTACCCACTGAACCACAGGCACCGCCCTATACTCAGATATTTTTGAAGCAAATCCCAGACATCCTAACATTTAACTTGAACTTTAAAAAATATTAATGCTTGAGTTTAACTTGTGCTCTTGTCTCTATTTGTGTCCTAGGAATTAGGTCCATTTCTTAATATTTGACCCTCTCTTTAGCCCTCCTGCCTTTTTTTTTTTTTTTTTCCTTGAGATGGAGTCTCACAGTATTGCCCTGGGTAGAGTGCTATGGTGTCATACCTCACAGCAACTTCAAACTCTTGGGTTTGAGCAATCAATCCTCTTGCCTCAGCCTGCCAAGTAGCTGGGACTATAGGCATCTGCCATGACACCCGGCTTGTTTTTCTATTTTTAGTAAGTTGGGGTCTCGCTTTTGTTCAGATTGCTCTCAAACATCTGAGCTCAAGCAATCCACCCACCTTGGCCTCCCAGAGTGCTAGGATTACAGGTGTGAGCTACCACATCCAGCCAGCACTGCTCCTTTAAGTTGTGAGCCAGCTGACTTTCCAAGATTGTCAGCTATATAAACCTTATTCTTCTTGTCATTTGCTACTTGTCAGTGGGTCTATTGCCAGCCCCTAATGTGCAGCAATGGTTTCATTTGGGTTAGATTAGAAGTTTCTGCCACATGGCAAAGCTGTCATTCAATATTAATTTCTGGACATTTATTCATTGGCAAGTTCAAGGATGAAATAGAATTATTTTTCCTTTTGTTAACAAACTAAAAGTAAATGGAGAAACCAGACGTAGACTGGACTTTAGACAGCAGACAAAGTGGCATTGGCTGTTGGTATTTGCCACATCCTTTGACATCATGAATGGGCTTGGGAAGCAAGGAGCTAATAATTAACAAAGGAAATAAAGTTTTTAGGGGGATTGTTATGTTTCTGTAATTTATCTTTTGCTGGGACATCTGCCCAGTATCTCTTTGGACCTCAAATTAGAAGGTCCAGACTTTCCTGATTAAAACAGCAAGGTGTGGTAAATATACTTTTGAGCGCATGTGCCTGGGCCTGTGTGTGTGCACTGAGTATTGGTCATGGCCTTTCTGACTGCTGACCTCTATATCCCTGCTTTTTTTGACTGATGCCATTTTTGAGTAGCAATCTTACTTTATAAAATTTGCAAAGATCTAAGTATAGAAACATAATGTCAGCACTCTCTTCTCTAACGCATTACTTCCAGGAGTCTGTTTCATTTGGCCTGCTGGGAAAGAGCAGTCCTATTAATAGTGATTTCTCAGATAAGTTTATTGCAGTGTTTTAATGCCTTTTCTTTCCTATGGAGATAAAAATGAAACTGAACATTCTTATGGTCTTCTAGATCAGCCATAGCTCTGTAAATGTCCTAGTTGAGAAAATATCAATATTGCTTGTATGAAAATAAGTGAAGTGGAGCTTATAGGTAATGGAAAGAGACCTGTGGTGTGTGTGTGTGTGTGTACACACTGGCATGCCCACAGTAGTAGAATATGTAAGAGTAATGGTCAAATCAGCTTTTACTCTACTTCTTAAATCAAAAGGCTGTCTTTCAAGAATTTGAGAAGATTTAGTATCAAGGCATGAGTAGAGACCTCAAGCTCTGTAGCCTTCTTTCATCTAGAGCAGTGATTCTCAACCTTCCTAATGCCGTGATGTATTTTCATTGTTATTATACAAAGGGGTCGTGACCCATAGGTTGAGAACCGCTGATCTAGAGAAAGGTAATTCCCACTTTGCCTAGTTAACTGATGCTTTTTGGAGGCTCAGTATACACTGTGAGCTGGTACTTTGCTAAGTATGATGTAGTAGAGGATGGGACATAGACAAAATATCTGAGCTTCAGGCACTTAACTCTTTTTGAATAGTAAATATAAGGTAAATTGAAAAATGAACTTTGAAAAATAGATAAGACTTTAGAAAAGTGGTGAGCAGAATATGCTGCTTCGGCCTCAGTTCGGACACCTATAAAATGAGAGCATTGGATCTAAATGATCTAAAGACCCAATTTATGTTGTCTGACCCTGATCCTGTATGGCTTTGTGATTCTCCAAGTCAAGAAACCTCCAAAGAGAGAAAATTAGGCTTCACAAGTTTAGTGAAGAATATTGAGAATGTTTTTGGAGAAGCCCAAATCCCCTTCTTTTCCTTTTTATTATCCATTACCATCTTACTTATTTGCTTTCAGACATCTTGAAGGGGCTACAGGACATACTTCCTGTCCCCAGAATATGCTAAGGGAGACAATGTTTAATTTAAAATACAGCAGAAATGAAAACTTGGGAAAAAAAAAAACCCCACTCAAATTGTGTTCATTGACACCTATCAAGATGCTTGAATATATGCAAGGTTTTCTTTCCCATCAATTATCCCTTAGTAAAAAGAGAGTTGCCTTCATTTGAGTCCTTATGAAACCTCTTAGGTTAATAGGTCCCTTTTCGATTACTTTACTGTGAACAACAAACTGTTCCGGGTGCTGATATGTTAGCCTGGCCTCAACCAGTGCTTTTTTTTTTTTTGAGACAGAGTCTTAAGCTACCACCCTGGGTAGAGTACCATGGCATCATAGCTTACAGCAACCTCCAACTTGGGCTCAAGCCATCCTCTTGCCTCAGTTTTTCTATTTTTAGTAGAGATGGATTCTCGCTTTTGCTCAGGTTGGTCTTGAACTCGTGAACTCAAGCATTTCACCTGGCTTGGTCTCCCAGAGTGCTAGGATTACAAGCGTGAGCCCCCGCACCCAACCCCAGTGCTTCTTTTTGGATGCTTGTAGGATTACCTGAAAGAAGCCGCCAGAGCATAAAAATATATTTCCAGTTTTAGTATTTTTCTGTGTTTAAATAGGAATTTGGGGTATTTTAATGATAAGTTGTTGGAGGTGATCAGATACTGTTGGTTCCTGCTTCAGGACCTTTGAGATCTATCATGTTAACTTTTGTTTGGTGAATATTCTGTATAATTCACATTTTGTTGTGAATATTTTCGGATAATTGAATTTTAAATTGTTGCTAAGGTATTTTTTGAAAGAAGTTGAGTCGTTTGTCATTGTATTCTGACATGTATTAAAAGTTGACATGTTAAATGTAATTTAAAATATGGATAGTACAGAATTTTATCAAAGTACATATTTTTATCAAAGAGCATTGCTATTTCAGGGTGATTTCTCTCAGGTAGTGTGTATTATGCAACCCCCCTAAAAAATGGAATCATTTTACTAGAGGAATCATTCCTATATAACTATCTAAAATGAAATCAACTATTTAATTAGAGTATTGCAACACCAAGCGCACTTCTTTGGTTCACGTAAGTGAGTATAGTTTGCTTTGTTCCATTTTAAATAGTGTTCATAAACTATGAGACCATATTTCTAGGATTATTGTTCTCCTGTTCTTAGTAAAACCCATTATTTATTTCATGTATTCTTATCACCACTAAATAATGTTTGATCAGAAACATATTTTTAACTTTAAACAAATTTTTATTACACAAAGGTTGTCACATAATTGGATATTTCTCTATTTTGTACCCAATTATTCTTACTCTCCACAGAAAGGCTACTTCTGAACTTTCTGTCTGGTGATGGCAAGCACTAAAATCCTGATTTTAACATAATAGTAGTAAAAATGCCTCAGTGATTTAAGTTGAAAGCAGTACACAGGTACATGGCTCTTGTACCCAGTATCAGGAATGTACAAATGTCTTTTTATTCAAAAATACAAAATAAATTATCAATAGGCATGGATGATGGATAACAGCAGTAAATCATTATATTTGTGAACTGAAACCAGTAACTGATGGTTATAGTGATTTTCTTAAACATTAGCCAGCCCTTTCTTCACTTTCTTCAACTGACTTCTCTGAAGTTATTGGTGAGGAACATTGCCTTGAGCTTCCTGTCACAGTTCCTTAATGGTAAAGCACTATTCTAGGAATTAGGACATGCCACCTCCCATACCACCTCCCATGCCACCCATTGCACCCATTCCAAGGTCCTTCTCTTCTTTAGGAAGTTCTGTGCCTGCAACTTCTGCTGTAGTTAAGAGAAGCCACCCCAGCAGCATCCAGTAAAGCAGTTCTTACAACCTTTGTTGGATCAATGATTCCTTTTTCCACCATATTCACAAAATCTCCAATCATAGCATCGTGACTAACTCCTGAGGAACTTTGCATTATTTTTTCAACTATCTTTCAACACCTGCATTCTTAGCAACGGTCATTGCAGGAATTTTGAGTGTTCTTTTAATAATTTTTATACCAATGTTTTGATCTTCATTAGCTGGAGTTAATGAATCCAAGGCTGGAATGCACTGGAGCAGGGTACAACCCCCTCCCCGAACAATGCCTCTTCAACAGCAGCTCTTGTAGCATTAAGGGCATCTGTAACTCTGTCTTTCTTTTCATTTACTTCAACATCACTTGTTCCACTAACCTTCAGCACAGCTACTCCATCTGAAAGTTTTGCCAGACATTCTTTCAGTTTTTTCTTTTCATATTTACTAGTTGTAATCTCTAACTGCTCAACGATTTCTTGAATACGTTTTTCAATTTGAGCCTTGTCACCTTTTCCTTACAAGAACATGGTATCATCTTTGGTCACAATGACCTCTCCCAATTTTTCCCAAGTCATGAGGTTGAACATCTTCAAGATTTAGGTCAACCCCTCTTCTCCGAACACTGCACCACCAGTAGCAATAGCCATGTCTTTAATTAAGCTGGTTCTTTTGTTATCACCAAACTTGGAGCTTTGACTGCTACAACTTTGAAGACTAACTTTTAGCCTATTCAAAACAAGTGTACTTAGAGCTTCTCCATCAGCATCTTCAGCAATTATGCCCAAGGGCTTATGGTGATCATTGGCAATTTCAAGAGCAGGTACAATTGA
>CAUYPK010027596.1:0-30945 GCA_963574355.1 Loris lydekkerianus
ACAAAATGGCCACAATGAAGGTACAAGGTGATTACTATTGACCATTGGTTCAGTGTAAACTTTGACTTATTTTTTCTAGCAAATGCACTGTAGTCATAACAGCAAACACTTAACATGAGCATGATGCTATCAACTTCGGAATGTGTACCTTTCTAGAGGTAGAATGTGTTCTTTCTTTCTTTCTTTTTTTGAAACCCAGTCATCCTGGCATTGAGTGTCATGGTGTCATAGCTCACAGCAACCTCAAACTCTCTTGCTTCAGCCTCCCCAGTAGCTGGGACTACAGGCACCCGCCATGATGCCTGGCTAGTTTTAGAGATGAGCTCAGGTGATCCACCCACCTCGGCCTCCTAGAGTGCTAGGATTACAGGTGTGAGCCCCCGTGTCTGGCCTCATTTTTCATCTGTGCACCTTCAGCATCTAGTAAAGAGACAGACACTAGGATGCATGTAATACAGCGCTTCTCAACCTTCCCAATGCTGTGGCCCTTTAATATAGTGGGTTGTGACCGAGAGGTTGAGAACTGCTGATGTAACATAATATTAATTGACTGACAGACTTTTTCTTATTTGTTCTTTTAGGCGACTGTATCTTACTCAAGCTGCTGGACTGGAAGGGCTACCTGAAGAAATGCTTTTGGAGTCAGAATCACATATAGGTATTATTTTATTGCAATGTGATGATTTTTTTTTTCAAAATACTTATTTTTCAATTTAATAAACACTTATCTATTATGGGCAGGTGCCCCACATACAAGGCCTATTCAGGGAATAGACACATGTCAGCTCTGGATGGGGAATCTGTAGCTTTCTGATTTCAAGATTGTTCTTTTTTTAAGCACCAACGGAGGCAAGAAGTGCTTCAACTTTCTCTGCTGGGGCCCTTTTAATAGAAGGATTTCTTCTGTAAAATTCAGATTCAGTCAAAAGGCCGCATTTAAGGATCTAGAAGGCCACATGTACCCTAAGGGCTGCAGGTTCCACACCCAGCCTGTCTCCCCTCTCTAGTCCCATTTTCAAATCAAAGTGACGATGTTTCACTTCACAATGAATTAAATAAAGGCCAGGCACAGTGGCTTATGCCTGAAATCCTGCACTCTGGGAGGCTGGGGTGGGAGGATCCTTTGAACTCAGGAGTTCAAGAGTAGCCCGAGCAAGAGCAAGACTCCCATCTCTACTGAAAATAGAAAAATTAGCCAGGCATTGTGGCAGGTGTCTGTATTCCCAGCTATTCAGGAGGCTGAAGCAGAAAGATAACTTGAACCCAGGAATCTGAGATGACTGTGAGCTAGGCTGATGCCACAGCATGTTAGCCTGGGCAACAGAGTGAGGCTCTGCCTCAACAAAACAACCTCCCCTCCCCTCCCCCCCTCGGTGAAGAGGGACGAGGGAAGGGGTGTTGTCTACATTGGCAAGGTTTGGAGCCGGGTGTAACGAACCAAAATGCCAACATACACACATATTTCCAATGATTACTGTAACTTACTAGCTACCAGAAGGAGCTGTAACTCAGAGTTTCTAACCATGGGACTTCCTATTTAATAGTTAAATTCTACATTTCTAACTCTCAAAGTTCTTTCAAATTAAAAATGTGGCAAAATATGTATTACATTTTTACTTTATCTGTTCAAAATGCATACATAATTGATTTATTTGTATCCATTCAAGATAAGAGGTCAAAACTGCAGCAGATCACAGAAGTGGAAAGTGCAGACATAATGAGCTCCCCTTCTCAGAGCACCTTGCATCTGGATCCTGCAGACAGCGTCAGATACATCCAGTATCTGAGGGCAGAGGAAGAGGATAGTCCAAGCACAGAATGGTGTGACATGAAATACTTACTGTATGAGGATGAGAGGGATTTCAAGGTAAGATTCTTGAGAATGCAACTTTGACTGCTGAGAGAATGTTTTATTCATTAATGGAGATAATTAATCTACAGTACGGATATTTAAAAATTCTATTTGCTAAGATTAGTAAAATCAGCCTACAATTTACATCTCTCATTAGATACTATTTTTACTCCTACTGTTGCCCAATTTGCTAAATATATTCATTTATAGACCTCCACTACTGGCATACAAAGTAAGTTATACACATAATGCTGTATCGTAAATAATCCCCAAACCTAGTGGCTCATCACAATTATTACTTATTCCTTCTCAGGCCTTCTGTGAGTAGGAATTTGGGAAGATCTCCACTGGGCAGTTCTCACTGAGGCTCCCAGGAAGTTGAAATCAGTTGATGGCTGGGGCTGCCCTCATCTGTAGGCTTGACTGGGGCAAGAGGCTCCACTGAACAGGTGGATTCCTCATAACACCAGCAAGATGATGCTAAGCTCGTGGCCTCAGTTCCTCTTCACATGGGCCTCTCCATGGGGCAGTTTAAAATCTCTTTGTTAGGGTCCCTGGCTTCTCCCAGAGCAAGCAACTCCAGAGATCAACATGAAAATTGCAGTGTTTTGTAGGGCTAACCTTGGAAGTCATATGTGGTCACTTTCATCATATCCCATTTGCTGATGCAGTTTCAAAGTTCCCCCCCAAGGGGAAGAAACACAGCTCCTATATCTTGATGGAGGAGCATCACATTATAGGAAAAGCTTATGGGGTAGGGTATATATTAGGCCACTTTGGGGAAATACAATATGCCACAGAGGTCATTACTCCAGGTCGAAACCTGAATTATAAAACATTTTAATTTTAAAACCTCTTTTTGGTCCTCAAAAACCTAAAAATAGAATGACCATATGGCCCAGCACTCCTAAATGTTGGGTATATATCCAAAGGAAGGGTATTTGGTAGTTCACAAAGATCTCTGTACTCCCACGTTTACTGCGGCTCTATTTACAATAGCTAAGATTTGGAATCAACCTAAGTGTGTATCAGTCAATGAATGTATAAAGAAATTGTGGTATACATGCAAAAGGGAATATTGTATAGCCACAAAAAGAATGAACTCCTGCCATTTGCAACAACATGGATGGAACTGGAGAATATTACATTAAATGATGTGAGCCAAGCACAGAAAGACAAATCTTGGGTGCTCACATGTAGCAGCAGCTAAATATGAAAAACAATCGATCTCACGGAGACAGAGAGGAAAATGATGATTACCAGAGGCTGGAAAGGGTAGTGCAGAGGGAGAGATGAACTGGAAATGGTTAATGGGTGCAAAAATAGAGTTAAATAATTAAATAGATTGAACAGTATTTGATGGCACAACAAAGTGACAATAAGCAACAATAAGTTAGGGGTATACTTTAAAATAACTAACAGAGTGGAATTGAAATCTTCCTAACACAAAGAAATGATAAGTATCTGAGAAAACAGAAACCCTATTTACCCTGATTTGATTAGTTCACATTGTACACCTGTATCAAAACATCACATGTATCCTAGAAAGATATCCAACTATTATGTACCCATAATAATTAAAAACTAAAAAAAAAATTTTAAACCCTCTTTTTGGTATACTCTAATCACCCCCACAGCCACGCCTTGCTATTTTACTTCTCAGTACTATTAAAACCTTAAAAGTTCTAAAATTTAAACTCTGCTGGAAGAAAGAGTGATGTAAGAAGGCGGAGGAAAGAGACCAACACACACCCATTTCAACAACAATACAGTCCTTACTGCCACCAAGTGACCACGTAGAGACTAAAGTTTGGGTCTCTCTAGCTCCCACACATCCCCCCAAGCATGATTCCTAGTATGTTATAATGATCTCAGGCTAATTGGTTGGATGAAAGACTTTCTTCCTTCTGACTTTCCATATGACTTCTTCATGAGGTGGAACTGCCATGGCCATCGTACATTATTTCCAAGTCTTCCTCCAGACAGTTCTGAAAGGTGTGGTAGATCTCATCAATTTGTATTTCTCCTATCTTACACTTATTCTAACTCTATAAATAGATATTTTGAAAGCTAAATAGAATTACAGGCATTTTGAGAAATAAAACATCACCTTCCTTTTTCATTCTTTGATTCTCCTAAATCTGAATAAATGTTTATTGAGAAATCCCCAATGTGCCAAGCCCTTTTTAGATGCTTGGGAATTTAAGGGGACAACAGGAAGAAATGAAGTCTCAGAGATGCCTGCATGGCAGATTTTACTTTCAAATCATTTTCTAGCTTCATGGAGGCAGATTTTAAAAGCCAACAATTACTATGTAAGAGGAAATGTACTGCCTGTACCCGTCTCCCTGACCAGTCTCCAACTTTATTATTGCACCTAGCACTTAGTGGGCACTCAGAAAGGGTTTGCTGAAGTGTTGAAGGAATTTAAAAGCAAGAGTTATGGCTTGGGAGGCTTCCCAGAGGAAGGGACATTGGGTAGGGCATGAGCTATGTGAACCCAGTTTGGGGTTGGCTGTGGAATTTCATATGAATTAGACTTCTAATCCTTATTGTTGGTACCTTAGACTGTAGTGTGGCAGAATGCAGTAAGTTTTATCTACACAATAACCTAAGATCTTGTGAAAAATATAAAATTCATAGAGAATTTGGTCAATATTAGAATATTTATAGTCAGTTGCCTCGGCAGGATCTTTCCTTTTGTTCTTGAGTAACATGGAAAACTGTTGTGCTTATACCCTGGCCAGCAGAGGGCTATGTATAGGCAGTCATGCACTATAAACGTTCTGGTTAGTGGCAGACTGCATATATAATGGTGGTCCTGTTCAGATTGTAGCAGAGTTAAAAAAAAGTCTATTGCCTGGTGAAACTATAGCCATTGTAATGTCATATTGTAATGTGTTGCCTTTTCTAAGTAGATATGTTTGGACTCACAAATGCACAGCATTGTGTTGGTTACCTGCACTATTTGGTACAGTAACATGCTGTACAGTTTTGTGGACTTGCAGGATAGGCTCCACCATATAGGTCCATGCAAGTACACTCTGTGGTGTTCACATGACAACAAAACAGAATCACAATGCATTTCTCAGAATGTATCCCTGTCAAGTAGCACATGACACCCAAGGCTCTTGCACAAGTTCAAGAACTTGCAGAACATCTATCCCCCCACTCTAGCCAGTATCCCTTCTCCTTCAGTCTGAGACTCAAGCCTGCCAGCCCTGCTGCCTGCTCTGAGACGCTGTGCTTCTGTGTATGCCCTACTGTGTCTAGAAATTGACTAAGTGTTCTGCGGGCTTTACTGTTCTATAGTGGCTCTCATATTTCGTGCATTATAGACCATTCAGGCAATTAGAAGGGCAATGAAATCTTTGAGACAAAG
Source organism: Loris lydekkerianus (assembly GCA_963574355.1). Lineage (NCBI taxonomy): Eukaryota > Metazoa > Chordata > Mammalia > Primates > Lorisidae > Loris > Loris lydekkerianus. The sequence goes on from CAUYPK010027596.1 coordinate 5,235, forward strand.
GCGAACTGTAATAAAGAAAACTTAATCTATCAAGGCCGGTAAGTTGCTAAATAACCTCTCCTGTTCTCTTCTCTGTCTGTTCACCATAGGATTACCAAAACCTGGGCCCCCTGGGAGTGAAACTCATGAGTGTGAAGAGCAAGAAAATGCCCATTCATTTTCAAGAGAAGGAAAGTCCAGTCAAATTCTATGAGGATGTCAGGAGCTCCGGAAACCGCATCACGTACAAGATGGTGAAGTCTTTTCTCTAAGACTGAGAGCTGCAAAGTAAAAATAACTTTTTCTTATAAATGTTCTTTAGAAACTGAAGTGTATCAGTTGCCCATTTTATTTACACTTTGGCTCATTTTTAAACCAGTTGTCATTCCTAAAGGTCATAATTACATTTAAAATCAAAGTTCCAAGTATTCGGCTATTCATTTATGCGCATGACATGAGTGACCAGAATAAAAGTATACTTTGTATTTCTACATTGAAATATTTAGAAGCATCACAGTGGGTTCAAGGTGGTCTCTGAGGCTCCATTCCACTTAAAAATTCACTCATTAATCTACTATGATTTCAATATGAAATAGTTCCATTATAAATATTTCTATGGCTAGGCACAGTGGCTTCTGCCTATCATCCCAGCACTTTAGGAGGCCAGGGGGGGAGAATCCCTGGAGGTCAGGAGTGGAGTACAGTCTGGAAAAGATGGTGAGACTTTCTCTCTACCAAAAAATGAGAAAAAATTAGCCGGGCAAGATGGCACATGCCTGTAGTCCCAGTTTCTTGGGAGGCTGAGGCAGAAGGACTTCCTTGAGTCCAGGTATTTGAAACTTCAGTGAGCTATGATGGCACCACTGCACTCCACCCTCAGCAACAGAGGAAACCTTGTCTACTAAAAAAAAGAAAAGAAAAAGAAAGAAGCAAACTGTCAAAGATCTGTATATACATAATCCACAGTGATATACAAAATACTAGAATTTAAGAGTGAATTTAACAAGGTCACAGGATACTAAGTCAATAATTAAATATCCATGTATTTCTTTTTTTATTAGGCCCAATTTGGTATTGACATTGTATTTCTTTAAACTAGCAATAAACAATGAAAAATAAAAATCTTAAATAATAAATTTAATAATATTATAAATAAAATATAAATAATATTATAAATAAATAAAAATATAAAATTTATATTATTTAATATAAAATTAAATAATATTAAATAATATTATATATTATATATTAATTAAATAATATTATTTAATATTATTTAATCAAATGAAATATCTAATGAAATATAAGCAGATTTTTATGCTAAAGACTGCAAAGCATTGTGGAAAGAAATTTAAAAAGACTTAAGTAAATGAAATAAACACCATCACAAATTTGAAGACTCAATATTGTTAAGATGTCAGTTCTTTCCACATTGATCTATAGACTCCATGCAATCGCAATAAAAATTCCAGCAGCCTTTTTGGAAAGAAATTGACAATCTGTTGCTAACACTATTGTGGAGATTTATAATGTAGGTGAAGGACTTACTACAGCCAAGAAAACCTTGAAGAAAAGCAAAAAAAAAAAAAAAAAAATTAAGACTACCAGATTTTGAAATTCACTAGAACATTTCAGGGATTAGGATCATATAGTTTTGGCCTGAGGATAAAGAAAATGTCCAATGGGGGCGGCGCCTGTGGCTCAAAGGAGTAGGGCACCAGCCCCATATGCCGGAGGTGGCGGGTTCAAGCCCAGCCCGGGCCAAAAACTGCAAAAAAAGAAATGTCCAATGGAACAGAATAAAGTCCAGAAATTAACCCACACATACACAGTCACTTTGCTGCCATTACAATTCAGTGGAGAAAAATGATCTTTTTAATAATAAATGAAGAAACAACTGGATATCTGCTTGGGAAGAAAAATAAACCTTGATTCTTATTTTATGCTTATTCTTATTTTCAGATTGTAGCAGAGTACAAAGTCAATTGAGGGCAGGCATGGTGGCTTACACCTGTAATCCTAGCACTCTGGGAGGCCAAGGCGGATAGATCACATAAGCTCAGGACTTTGAGACCAGCCTGAGCTAGAGCGAGACTCCATCTCTAAAAACAGCCAGGCGTTGTGGCGGGTGCCTGTACTCCCAACTACTTGGGAGGCTGAGGGAAGAGGATCACTTGAGCCCAAGAGTTTGAGGTTGCTGTGAGCTGTGATAGCAAGGCATTCCACCAAGGGCAACAAAATGAGACTCTGCCTTAAAACAAACAAACAGCAAAAAAAGAAAATCAAAGTCAATTGAAAGCCAGGTGCAGTGAGTGGTACAAGCAGATAGTCTCAGCTACTCAGGAACCTGAGACAGGAGCATCCCTGGAACCCAGGAGTTTGAGTTAGCCTGAGAAACATGAAGGTCTCAACTCTTAAACAAAAGTTCAAAATGCACCAGAGACCTACATATGGAAGGGAAAACAATAACAATTCTAACAGAAAATATAGAGTATCTTCATGATCTTGAGGTAAGCAACACTTTCTTAGACATGCCATTAAAATCACTAAGCATAAAAGGATTGATCAAAGTTGGACTTTTAAAATTAAGACCTCTTTTCATCAAAAGACAGCATTATGAAAGTCAAAAGGCAAGCCACATATTGAGAGAATATATTTCCTATATATGTATCTAATAAGATCATATCAAAATATATAATGTCTACAAATCTGTAGAAAAAAGGAATTTATTTTAGAAAAAATGGGCAAAAACTAGGTACTTCAAAAAGTATAATATATTTAAATACTAAAAAGGAGGTCATTCTTACCATTGGGAAAAAGCAAATTAAAAGTACAAGATACCACCAGAATGGCTAAAATGAAAAAGTTGAAGAAATTAAATATTTTAAAAAGTGCAAATCCCCTCAAACTTGCATATAATTATTGGTGGAAGCGTAAGTAGGCACAAATACTTTGGGATATGTTTTGACAGTATCTATTAAACACACCCCACGATACACAGCAATTCCCCTGGGGCCTTATATTCAGCTGAAATCAATGCTTATGTTCACCAGAGGATATGTACAAAGATGTTTCCAGAAGCTTTAATGTTCAGAAACAGAACAAGCATATTAATCTATGATAATAGAAGTTAGAATAGTGGTCTTCTCTGTGGTGAGTGGTGGACTAGGTGGGACATGAAGTAGTTTTCTGGTAATCTTTTTGTTTGTTTTTTATTAATTCATATTGTGAAATAGACATTGCCACACAATATATTAAAGAATTGAACACCTTTTTTAAAAAATTAAATCACAGCTGTGTACATTAATGCAATCATGGGGTTTTCTGGTAATCTTGATCTGAGTTAACAGTTAACATGGCTGTGCTCACTGTGTAAGCATTCAGCAAGTGGGACACTTATGCTTTGTATATAGGACGGATGTGTACTTCAAAAAGGTTTCAAAAACATCGTCCCCCAGATACCCCCATTCTAACCCATTCTGTACAGTGACAGTGTGTGGAGACCAGACTAAGGTCCTGCAGTGACAGGCAGCAAGAATGTTTCTGGACAATAAAGCAAAATATCTCGTTAGGGCAGATTTCCAAAGATCGACAGAGGCAGAAATGGCCTTGGAGAAGGTAATACAATGTAGGGTGATCTGCCAGTTTTCTTTTTTAAAAGGGTAAACTTCTCATAGATAAGATGTATCTTTATTTTTCTCAGAAAAAAAAAGCAAAACTTTCTGAGCAAAAGCAAAACTTTCCACTGGGACAGCTCAACGAGCCTCTAGTAACAACCCAACCTGCCTAGGTGACAGCCCACTGTGGTCAGTGGTCAGCAGAAACTGAAATTGTTTTTCTCTCACGCTTTTTCAGATTAAAATAAACTAGGCACAGCATGGTGGGATTCCCGCATAAACTGTTATTGTGGCAGTTTCTCCTCACAGTGTGAATCTGAATCAGAAAAACCTATCAAATGACTAAAAGTCATTTGCTGCCAAGAAGATAGCAGAGTTGAAAAGGCATCATTTGGAAAAGGAAAAGGAAAGAATGTCCTTTCCTTATGTTAAAATCATTTCTTGTGTTTAGGATTTGCAGAATAGCAGTATCTCTAAAACAAATCTGCAGGGTTTTCTTAACCCAAATTCTGAACAGTGTACAGTGGTAGCTTTGTTAGACAACTACATTGCAGAGCAAATCTCAATAAAGTTGTATCACTGTGAACTTCCTATCAGGGTCACCCATTGAATAAAGCCTGTATGGAAAGAGTCCTTCCAGCCAGACTCTGTGTTGAAGGTTTTACGGATGCAAAATCAAATCGCCTCTTTCCTCAAGGAGCTCAAGGCCCAGTAGAGAAGCTGAGCTGGTACTGCTGCTCTTCGTCTTCAGCAATAACAGAGAATCCAGCAAGGAAACGGGGGAGACAGGACGCTATTGTAGGTCGGTGGGTAGAGCTAACTTTTCAGTTCATTGTTCTATTTCTAGCACCTTTAGTAATAGATTTGGAAAAAGGAAATTAAATCAAAATGATTTTAGGAGGTTTCTATGTAGGCTCAGTTCTCAGAATAAGCAAGTATGTGAGTTTTACAAGATTGGGGGTGGGGGCAGGAAGAAGGTGATGCCAGTTTTAGGCTCAGGCTAGTAAATTGCTTACTTTAGATCCAGAAATTAAAATAGGCCTGATGAAATTAAGGAGGTATAGAGTATGAAAAAGCACATGCTCTGGAGTTAGGCTGGCTGCCTCTGCCCCGTGGGCAGTGACTTAACCTCTTTAAATCCTAGTTTCCTTGACTGTACATCATGGACTCAATTCCCACAGTACAGGATTGTTTTAAGGTTTGGAAAGAAAGCGCATAACTTGCAAATAGTAGACATGCAATATATGGCAGCTAAAATAATTATTTAGAGACACTTAACAGTAATCTCTGAAGATTCTCTGGAAATAAGCCAAAGACGTGTGTTTGTCTTTGTAGTGGAGTCACATCAGAGACACACAAATCAGTGTCTGTGACACACAAATCCATTGTATGGTGTGAGGTGCAAATGGGTCAAGCTGGACTCTACACACTTTAAACATTTTTATTATTTTTAATTTTTACAGACATATAATAGTTGTACATACATACAGGGTAACTACGTATTTTTTTATCTAGGTAATTGCTCCATCTTCTGGGGAGAGCAAATCAGCTGCCATTGGGGGTGAGGCTGTTGTCTGCACCTACAGGCTCCAAGAGGACCCCCACTCTGAATCTGCTCATCTACATCAGGCTGCAAATCCAATTCTAAGATTCTTACATATAGAGGGGAGGGAGTGCATGGGGCATTTTTTGTCTCCTTTTGAACCCTGTAGTCAGACACTAGAGCAATTCAGAGAATCACTAGGGTATTTTTGTGGCAACAAAGGGCTGTTTGTTAAAGGCCTGCTTGGTCTGTGTTTTACTAGACCTCAGCACAACAGTTCTCTGTATTTTTCTTGGAATAAACTGGCTTTTGCACTAGATACAAGGAAACATGCCCTCATGCTTTCTAAATATTAGTGACTTTAACTTGATTTAAGTATTTCCATTTCCTATTTCTATGATTTCGTTAGCTTAAGTTCCCAGAAAGTTTGCCTTTTTTTTTGATGATGGGCCTTTAGGTTGACTGTTTCAGGTTGTTCTGTTCTTATGATCAGGATAAGTACTAAAAGCCTTCAAGATACTTCTAAAGAGTCTTTCAATAGAAGTGTTTTCAAATTTCCAGCATAGCAAATGAGTTTTAAAGTGACTGCAGATTCAGATATCCTCAGATTCCTGGTATATGGTTTTCTCAGCATTTCTCTCCCCAAATCCTGTGTCAACTCCCTGACCTCTGCGCTTTTGGTTTACTGCCATCTTTTTGTATAATTTCAGCTATAAAAATATGCTAGCCTTTGTAACATTTCCCTTCTAGGAGGAATGAAAATTAACTGTGTTAGAGCCCCCTCTTTATGACTACTCTAAGGCCAGTGAGTCATTTTTACCTTAAAGCCCTCAGCCACTAAATCAGAGGGATGGTGTACCCTGGCCTCACTTCAGGTAACAGTGCAAATATATAATCAACCTTAGATCTTTGATGTTCTTTTACTGTCTCATTTTTACATTAGTCATTTTCTCCTACCAATTTAAAAAGGTGCTATTTTTAAGCAACTTGTTTGCTATTCATGTAAAAATGTCAATGTGGTATGGCTGGACCTAAAATCTGTTGAGAATGTACCTATTCTTTAAACCTTGTAACATTTACTCAGCACTAGCAGTTAGGATTTGTCTACTTTTCATTTTTAAGCTTTTCACTTTTTTTTGTATTTTTCATCGAGACATTTCAGTTCTAAACCTAATTCTTTTTCAGGACTCCTCAGATCTAAATTTAGAATACACGACATAGTAGGGTTTTGAAGTCATAGATCACAGTTTTACAAAATTAACAATTCTTTCAATAAATTGTATGACTGTGGCAGTGGCTGCTATTTTACTGCCAAATCTATCCTCCCTCCTTTTTCTATAATAATTCATTCATTCATCTGTCCTAGCTGAGTATATGGTCACTCAAATTAAAGAATCTATTTCCTGGCTTTTCCTTTTTCAATAGCCAGGTAGAAAGTTCTGGCCAATGGAATGTGAACAAAAATTGTGAATAATTTCTGAGTCATCTTTTCCCTCCTCAACCTCCTCTATCTGGCTAATTGGAATATGGCTAAGATGCTCAGTCACACTGGATCATGCAAATGAGAGTAACACCTTAAGGACTGTGCAGCACCCAAACACCTGACACCTGAACGTGGGTACCTAGCAATCTTGTGGGCCAACCTGCCAGGTCAGCTTGGACTTTCTTGCGTGAGAGAAACTTTATCGTGTCTGAATCATTGTCAGTGTACGTTTTTGGCTGTACACAACCAAATTAATCATAATACAGAGACTAACTGCTTACCTTATGAGAAAGTCAGTGTTTTCAATAGTAAAATGTAGTTGTTAGGTCTGTCTGGAGGCTCCCTGGTCCCTGGGTTTCCAGTGTCCAGAATGAGCACTGGGACCGAGTCAAGCTGATGACGGTGTGATCAGACGCAGGGCGAGCGCACACCAACAGTTATTACAGGAAAAAGAAAGCAGCTATACAAAGTGGCAGAGAAGAAGGAAGCTACACAAATGACACAAAGTGAAAACACATTCCAGAGCGGTGGTTCTCAACCTTCCTAATGCCTCCACCCTTTAATACAGTTCCTTTTAGTATGGTGACCCCCCAACCATAAAATTATTTTCCTTGCTACTTCCTAACTCTAATTTTGCTAGTGTTATGAACCCTATTGTAAATATCTGATATGCAGGATGTATTTTGTTACAAAGGGGTCGCGACCCACAGGTTGAGAACTGCTGTTCTTCAGAGAGAGAAATGGGTCAGGCTCTGAAGGTGGAGAAAGACACCAAAGTCTGAATTTACACACTCAATAGTTTGTCCGCTTTTCTTCTAGGATTGGTTGTCATTTCCCGCCTTGCAGTGATTGATAGGTTGGGGTTATATAGTTTCCCTTTCCATGCATGCATCTTTGCCAGAATCCTTAATTAGCACGCTGTGCTAATTAAATGGTAAAGTGCTCCAAGTTAGTTAAAGGTCACTAGGAATTTCATATGATGTTATGTTCCCACCAGAGGACAGTTCCCATCTGCAATTTGGGACTTAGCCACAATTCAGTTCCCCCCCTACCACTTACTTTCTTGCCACCTGTTTACCCTTCGCCAGGCCTAATAGTCTCCGGGACATTAAATAAAGGCTGGGTAAGTAAAACTTTGTGTTAAAAAGGAAAAAAAGGCCCAGATATAGGGTGTCCATAAATGAAGTCTGTGTGCAATTTGAAGTAAGTCCGTAAGGTTTATGTGCAGTAAACTATTTTAAATTGCACACAAACCTTATGGACACCCCGTACATTAGAAAGTATTTTGCTTTAGAAAGTATCTGTGGGCATCTACAACTACTAAGTATACTTATGTGTGGGTCTGTTTTCTAAAAAGTAATACGGTATTGCTGAAGCTGCTTCAGGACCAACTCCTGGTTGCGTGAGGACATGTGGAGTTCATCAGGATTCTTCTTTGGAAGCAGCTCACACAATCTGTGCCAGCAGTGAGCTGATGTCAACTCTGCGTTAACAGCAGAATGGACAACTCCAATGACTAATGGTTTACAAGATCCTTTGTACTAACAATGGCAAACACTTAAGTGCTTATTACATGCACCTTACATACATTGACTGTATTATAATCCTATGACATAGGGTCTATAATTATCCCCATTTTATAAGATTAAGAAACAGGCAGAGGTAGATTTACTAACTTTCCCAAGTTCCCCAGCTAATAAGGAGCAGAGACAAGATATGGACAAGAGCCTGTAGAATCTAAGTTCTAGACCACAACCTATTCTGCAGCCCAGTAAAAGTAACAGTAATTATATATTGGACCTTTAACATATTTTCAATGCTTCCAGTTATTAATTAAATACAAGTTTGATAAGGTAGGTATATTATCGTGCCTACTTTTCAGTTTGAAGTTTTTTTTTAATTTCAGGTTAACGTGAGGGTACAAACAACTATGTTACAATATTTGCATGTTAGTCCTTGAAGCCTGGCTTTCTCTAACAGACTGAGTGGAAGATGATAAACCGCAGCCTGCCTTTTCAGAGGCTATTCCAACAGCAGATTTCTAGAAAGGCTCGTAATACCCCACAGACTGGCAAGACAAACAGCTAAGATGGTGCAGAGGGCACTAACGGAAGCCGCGACTCTTCTGGACGGCAAGTGTAAATTCACTGGCTGAGCACTGTGGTCTCGCCACACACTCTGTGACCCAGTCACTCCAGCACACAAGAGCCACACTTGCCCTGAATGGACAGATTTTTTTTATCCTCCATGAAATTTTGTAGAATAAGCATTTGCCTCTGTACTCTGAATTCCCAAGAGTTTGGTAACTTGTGGATGACGATAAACAAGAGAAGAGCCTTGGAATTATTTTTAGTTCAAGAAAAAACATCCCATAAAGGCTTGCTTTCAAGGAGGTTACATTCTGTTGGCTTCTGGATAAACAAAAGACTTGCTAGTGTAATATAAGGCCTCTTATTATGGATTCTCATAGTCATTTGTTAAGGGTTTTTTAAAATACTGAAGGCTAATAATATGTTAAATCAAAAGCAAAAAATTTTGAAAGTGATTTGAGAAGGAACAGTTGCTTTCGGGTAACAATCTTATTTGTCTCTGCAGTCACTACCAAATTGCTAACTGGGTAGTTAAACAGTATGGGCATGTATGAGTTTATAAACTGATGTAGTTGTGTAAATCACTCAACAGCTGATTTAAATATACTTCACTGGTTATATTTTGATTAAAGTTACTGTTATTATTTTTGCATTTTTCCTTGCCAAAGATCTCTGGTCATCAGGGCTGGAGGAGGCAGGAAATGTATTTTCTTTTTTTTTGAGACAGAGCCTCAAGCTGTTGCCCTGGGTAGAGTGCTGTGGCATCACAGCTCACAGCAACCTCCAACTCCTGGGCTTAAGTGATTCTCTTGCCTCAGCCTCCCAAGTAGCTGGAACTACGGGCACCCGCCACAATGCCAGGCTGTTTTTTTGATTGCAGCTGTCGTTGTTTGGGGGCCTGGGCTGGATTCGAACCTGCCAGCTCAGGTGTATGTGGCTGGTGCCTTAGCTGCTTGAGCCACAGGCGCCGGGCCAGGAAATGCATTTTCTAGAAGACCACCTGGCAATAGACAGTAGACAAATTTCCATTTCAGAAATCATTAAATAGATCATTAAATATGAAATGTCTGATTCCGAATGAAAAGTTTATTAATACATTTCAAACAAGAAGCAGTACAATTAAAGTATGTGCCTTAACTATTGACACAGTTTTGCTATCTTAACGATAGCTTGTTTATGCCAGCAGTGAAGAAGCCTAGAGAACAAGAGACAATGAAATCGCAAAATGCGTTTTCCACAGCTTGAGAATTGAATAATTATTCTTTCAAGAAGTGGTCCAAAGCCCAGAACCAGTAGTCGTTAGTTGGTGAAAAGTCTGGTGAATATGGTGAATGCCAGAGTTTCGAAGTCCAGCCGTGGTACTTTGAGCAGTGCTATTTGTGTGACACATAGTCAAGTGCTGTCTCACAAAAGAATTGGCCTGTTTCTATTGACTGGTCTTGGCTGCTCAGTCACAATCTCGACATCTTATTGTCCATTTAGTTGGAATAGACCAACATTTACTTGCTGTAATCAACTGACCACGTTTCACGAAGCTATAATGGATAATACCAGTGCCGGGCCACCAAACAGACACCATTAGCTTTTTTGATGAATATTCAGTTTTGGACTATGTTTTAGCAGTTCATCTTCATCCAACTATTGTGCCCAATACTTGCAACTGTCAAAGAATCTATTCTTCATCACATAACAATACGGTGTAGAAATGGTTTGCCTTTACGGCATGACAGCAAAGAAGGAAAAACTTCCAATGTCTCCTCCAATGCTTATTTAATTCATGTGGAACCCATCTATCCAGCTTCTTTACCTTCCCAATTTGTTCTAAATAGTCCAATGTTGCTGGAATAGTAAGGTCAAACCTTGCGGCTAATTCACGTGTAGGCTGATAAGGATTTGCTTCAACAGTTGTCAGCTCATCATTATCCACCACCTTGGTCTCACTCTCCCACGTGGCTCACTTTCAAGATTAAAACCACTAAGAATGAAACCTCTCAAACTGTCAATGTACCCTGCATTCATTTGCCACATCTTTCATGAATACTTCACTTATATTTTGAGCTATCTGTACTAGATTGGTTCCATAACAGAGCTCATATTTGAAAATAACCCTTTTTTTTTTTTTTTTTTTTACTTATCCATGATTTCACAAAAATTGCTCAAAAAAAAAAAAAAAAATTGGGACCAGGTGTGGTGGCTCATACCTGTGATCCTAGCAGTCTGGGAAGCTCAGGCAGAAGGATCCTTGAGGTCACAGGTTCAAGACCACCCCATCTCTACTAAAAATAGAAAAATTAGCCAGGCATTGTGACAGGTACCTAGTCCCAGCTACTTGGGAGGCTAAGGCAAGAGAATCACGTGAGCCCAGGAATTTGAGGTTGGTATGAGCTAAGCTAATGCCATGATACTCTAACACAGGCAGCACAGTGAGACTTTGTCTTGAAAACAACAAAAAAACCTAAAAGATAATTATAAGCCAAAATGTACATTTGAAAGACTGAAATGTACTTTCACAATAAAAAAAAAGAAGTGTCAAAGTGAAATATCAGAGATACTGTCAAACTTTATCACTTAAGGAAACTGAACATTTCATAATTAATAACCTAATATTAATGATAGCAGGTCAGAGGGAGAACAAGAGACCACAAAACCAAAGATTTGACTCCTCTACCTATGAGCTTATTGATCTGGGGAGGTTCCTTTTTTGGTTCCTGATTCCTATCTGTAAAGTGGGGAAAATGTGGATCATATGTATCTATCCAACACAGCCCATTTCCATTTGGAAATGGTTATGTAACACTTCATACTGAAACATACTAAAAAACAAAAACAACCCCCCCCCCAAACCACAGGTAATAGGAACGAAATAAGCCACAGTCCTTAAATATAACACCATCTCAAAACACCAGAAGAGACAAATCAAGATTTGTGATGTTAGGGAAGAAGGAAGGTAATTTATAAAAGTACAATTTCCCAGTTTATATGAAAATGGTTTAATAGCGAAAACTTAGAAACCAGTAAAATTAACAAAACATATTGGCTAAAAACTATGTATTTTTCCAACCACGGCAAATATAATGCAGATACTCAGCAAGGCAAAGCTTTTAATTCCTTTATCATGTACTCTGAATCCTACTTACTATTTAGCGGACAATACGATATAATCAAAGGTTTCTTTGGCAGATATAATCATAGGAACCAATACGTCAAACTCAAATGCATTTTCTCCCTTAAACTTATCTTATTAAAGCAATATGATCAAAGGACTAAAGTGAACAATTTTAATAAGTAGTTCAGTTTATCAGCAAGAGTTCTAGAAGGTAACAAAAAGTGCAAAGATAAATCTTTTCGGAAATTTATATAAAACAAATAAATCTTACATTTTACTGAATCAGTAAACATACTCATCTGGGTATACTTTTATTAGGAAAAAATGATGATACTTAAGATAAAAAGAAAACAAATGCACCTCAGACCAGAATACTATAATGAAAGTTTTATGGAAGCTGCATTTTATTTGAAAATCCACCCATTTTGCTAACATACATTTTAATATTGTAAACAAAAATAGAATCTGCAGAGACAATGCAACAAGTATGATTTAAACTCATGTACAGAATTGCTTTCCTACAATGAACTGTCCTTCTTAAGGCCCCTCTCAACCCAAATGTTAAGATGTATTTACACAAAGCACCGATCAACAGTGCAGCTTAATTCTTCGTTTACTAAACTCTTGGCTAGACATTAACTTTAAAGATACTATTTCCCCTTATTTAAAAGGTACATGATCATAACATGGCACAAGCCAAACAAAATATTCAAAGATTTTGCCCCCCGTCCCTCCCCCTATAACAGCTCCTAGAGTTTTAGTGAAAAGAAGGAAAGTCTTGAAGTGAAAGCAATTCCTCACATTCATTTGGAAAGGCCCTAATGTCAAATGGAAAGTAATGACATGCCAAGCACAAAGCAGTACAGATCCTTCCCAACGCACTAATGCTGAATTAAAATGTAGTGCTTTTCCTAGTCAGTGAACTGTTCCCTGGCAAAATCCTAGGCACAGAATTGACTATAAGGATTAATGCATTTATATAATGCTTCCCTCAATCCCATAGAGACCGAGAATTCTTAAGAGATTCAGACCTATGGACTTGCCTTGAAATATTTAGTGCTTTGTATGTTAGCTGAGAAAAGCATTCTGAATCAGATTCATTCTTGTGGATAAAAATCAAACATACTGTGTACATCCATACTCATTTTCATAAGGAGGTTTGATATAATATTAATGTTATGTAAAATTGATAATCATAAATAAATACAAATACTTAAGGAATGTCTACTGCAAACTGAATATAATTTTTTTAAAAACAAAAGTTAATTTCAGTTACCATTTCTATATCTGTGAGGACTGGAGAAAAGAAAGATAACACATAATTATGATTTTGATCCCCCAGTGAGTCCTGTTGAGTTACAGTAAAGGACACATCTCTTCTCTCCAGGCAGCTTTTCCAAATACAAATTTCACACTTTCCAAATAAGGGCTTTTCTTGGTAGGTTACTGAATATGGGTATTAACAGGAGTTGTAAGAACTGAAGGGTTAGTCACCAAAAAGACAGGTCTTAGTCTTGGATGATGGCAATTCTTGGCTTTATAAACTGAATTGATACGTTCTCCTAGAAACTAGTTCCAGTTCCCCGCATGGGCCTTCACTGAGTTACTGTAGCATTCTAATGGAAGAAGAGTTTAACAGACAGCAGTTTGGATTTTGCTGGAAGTAAGGATTCGCCATTTCAGCACTTGTCTTTTTGGAATAATTCCGTTCTCTTCCATCTACTTACATAAACTGTATCTGGAAAAAAAAAAAAAAAAGTGTGTAAGTTAATTCACTGCATTATTGAATGTTTCTCACAATTAAAAACGCCTTGTTACTTTTACCACTTACTGGCCCAGAAGTGTTCATAACATGCTTATCACAAACCATGACTACAAAACAAAGTCATATTATTATCAGGTGTCAGAGGCTCAATATTTGAAGCTAATACCTTTCCGATTGCTAAAAACAAGGGGGCAGTGTGTGGGGGAAGGGAAGAAGACCAACTATTTTTGCATGGTAATTTTGGAAAACTCTCTCTATAAGCATAACTATTCCATGTAAAATCACACTTGGGAAGACAAAGTTTCAAATATTGTTTCCAAATAACTATAGCTATTAATGATAACTAATAGCTAATAACTACATAGCTAAGTCATTTCTTTGCTAATATAAACCAAAATCTGAAAGTTCTATTAAGAAATACTTTTCACTAGGGCATCACTGTTCACTCAAAGGCACTTCAACTCAAGATTTCCCTTAAACTGCCCAACCAAAGATTTATTACTGAAGTAGATGTGCTAATAAACTTGCCCAATCAGGAGAGTAAAAATTCCCAAAGATGTAGAAGGTATATCTGAACCAGGAGCTAGCGTACCAAGAAGAAATTACATATTACATTATCTTCCAGCAAACAGAGGCAGTATGGATCATATGCAAAACACTAATTAAAAGGGCTTAAGTATTCACGGACCTTTAATTAAATTAATTAAAAAGCATTAAAAATAGTAACTCTTTTTTAAAAGTTAGTATTTTTAAATGGAAAGGCATACATAAAAATACAACTCTTTAAAGAAGTGCTGAAATGAATTTTTCACAACTAAGCTTGACCATTATACTAAAATTAAAGATGCTCCTATAATCACACTTTAATGCAATGTGCAATGCTGTGTTGTTCTCTTTGATTCTTTTAAGATTAACTAAAACACCTTGTTTCTATGGGTGGTATTTGATCTCATCCATCTGCTGTCAGCAGTGAATAAAATTATAAAAAATATTTTCCAAGTTGTTTTTTTTTTAATGTCCTATCCTAACCTATTTTTATTCTTCACCTAAAGAAGAGAGGAGGAGGTGGTGGTAAAGCAGAGGGAACCTAGAGTCCCTTAAAGAAACAAAGAAGAAGAGTGAATTGTGCTTAATGTTTGGTAATTAAAAAAAAAAAAAAAAAAAAAAAAAAATATATATATATATATATATATAAGTCCCCATCTCCCCCAACAAGCAGCAATACCTAAAGTGACTTATAAGAAATCCTCCAAAGAGAGCTCTGCAAAAGGGTCCTTTCCTGAAGCTCTGTGAGGACTGTGACTGGAGGGGCTGGATGCTGCCGACAGCTGGGGGGAAAGAAGACAGAGAGAAGGAAAGAAAAAAAGATCTCAGAATGACAGATCATGAAAGCAGAAAATGTATGTATGAAAGAAGAAGTGGTTTTGGTTTTGTTATCTTTAATAAATGCAGGATGGCCATAAAGGTCATGAGCAATTTTTTTTAAAAATTTGCGCACAAACTTTATGGCCACTCTGTATAAAGGCAGCCTTTGTCAAAAATGGAATTGTTAAAACAAAATTTTAATCACATGTCAAATCAAAAGGAATCCAATGTGTATGTGGTTTTCAGAAAACAAATTTTTGCTTCTGAAATTCCAAAGAAATAAAGTCTTTTACCCAAAAAGGTCAACATGAGCTGACCCATGGTTAAGACTTTTAGTGTGTGTGCATAGAGGGTGAGGGGATTCTAGGGAAGGGGACACATAACTGTGTTTTTTAAATGGAGGAAAGATGGGTTCCTGTGTCCAGGCTATCTGTCCAAAGCTGTGCAAACTCTGACCTCAGTCCAGACCCAAAACACACACACACACACACACACACACACATCTAGCTGCAACGTTCTTTCCTTTCTTCTTCATAAAGAGTGGGAAGTCCTATTTTCAGCACCCCCAACCCCACTTTTTTTAATATAGAGATATCCCCTGATTATCTGGACACATCCAGCTAATGCATATACTGTGGGAGATGAAAGGGATCTTAGAGGTCACCTAATGTAACTGACAACATACTGCTCTGAATATGGAAAACCCTTAAGATCTTTGATCCTGCTTCCTGTTTGAACATACTTATTTGATTTGTAGAATTTGTTCCTATCATTTAATTTTAATATAGTATAAAGCAGGTAGACCACTGAACTGAGCAATATTATCTTTAATATTCTCCCAAAGAGAGATAGCTCCCAAAGAATCAATATGTTGACTTTCACATACGTATACCTTTCACCAAGTATTTCAAACACAACATGAGTCATTTTACTTTGGGATACATTTTTAACTCTTTTTCTCACTTTGCATAATACTGCAGAACATGCAAACACAGGGCTGTTAGAAAATGAGCTGTCCTTTTAGGATATTCAAATGAGCATTCTATCAAAATTGACTGAATAAAAATATTTTCAGTTCACACGTCAACATCCAAATCCTATAAGGGGTTTCAAACTGCAAAATCTGTCTTTGTTGGTTCAAAGTAACCTCGCTTCCATTTCTTTCTTTCTTTTAAAAAAAAAAGCACTATAGAGAATGAGTAGCCAATGACTTTCAGCAAATATTACATCACCAGTATACGCAATTTGTTGTTCTGGATGCCAAGATCAATTTATAGGTTTAGAAATCATAATCAGTTACATTAGTGGTCCTCAGAAATAAATATTCAAAGACAATTGGAAGAGACAATGGGAAGGATGAAAGAATCACACCAGCAGCTAAAGACCAAAGGACAAGGCAACATGCCTGGTCTTGAGGGTTCAGATATCATCCCCACAGAGACAGATGCCCCTTCCTCTCCCTTCAGCCTAACCACAGAAATAATCCCAAAGCAGACTGATTTCAAGTGAAGTGATCATCAGTCACTGAGCTGGAGAGTCCAACATCCACATTTACCAAAAGATTAACCAGGTTTCTCTCCAAAGCAGATTTACTCTTTCACTTGAAGTTAGAACAAGAACAAACTCTACTTAACTGTAGGTAAGACTACATCCAAAAGCACAAATTTCCTATGGGGGCCTCATACTAAAATGTCTACTCAAATCACGTTTCATTGATGGTAGCAGTCTGAAGACCTGACTGTCCAAAAGAAAATGCCCCTGAAGAATACAAGAGACGCTTCCATCCCTGATATGTAAACATACAGCTAAAAGAAGCCCCAGAGGCTCACAGTGCTGAAGACGACTAACTGAAATGTAAAAACGTTCCAGTTTTTAACTCAAACTATTACAAGTCTCTTAAATTGGTAAAATACATACACGCATCTTATACCTATAAACATATAGCCAAATTAAAATATGATAAATGGGCTTGGTGCTTGTAGCTCAAGCAGCTAGGGTGCCAGCCACATACACCAGAGCCCACTCCCGGCCTGTCAAACAGCAATGACAACCACAGCAAGAAAATATCTGGGCATTGTGGCAGCCGCCTGTCGTCCCAGCTACTTGGGAGGCTGAGGCAGGAGAATCGCTTAAGCCCAAAGAGCTTGAGGTTGCTGTGAGCTGTGACGCCACAGGACTCTATGGAGGGCAAGATAGTGAGACTGTCACAAACAAACAAACAAACAAACAAACAACAACAACAACAAAAGACAGATGCCACTAATGAGAAAAAAATCCTGGGAATAAGGTTTTTATCATCAATATCCATAAGAGGCAGATGAAAGCGCAGCACAGGCCGATCTGGCTGGTTGCACAGCTCCAAGGACAGGGACTCTCAGCAGCCCCTGACCATCTGGTCTCCCCACTTCCCAGCACTTGCATCAAAGCATAGACACACCACGCACTGGTGAGGTAGTCATCAGCCCAGAGGGTAAATAGGAAAAAAGGAAAGGATATGCTGTTAATAGCCCAATCACTGCTCAAGGAAAGCAGATGAGCAAAAGAGCATGAAGAGGCTATTCTGGTGAGTAAGAAACAGCACAATTTTGAAATTCTGTCATCCAAAACAGTAAGAGCTGTCCCTTCTCTACTTATCATTTCTGTGACTAAATTAAAGAACATGACATAGGACTACTAACGAACAGAAAAAGGCAAAGTTAAAGTACTACTAGAAGATAATTTTTAAAAATGGGGAAAAAAACCCATGAATGTTTATCAGAAAGTCACCAAATTTTGCAAGCCAGCTTAAGAGAAATCATGATCAGTCACAAGTACGCCATCACTAGAAATCTATAACAAATAAAATTAAACAAAAAAATCTTTACCCCATTTATTTAAAATAATATCTACTCCAGAATTCCCATAGAGTTAAAAAAGAAAAACTAGTACAGTCATCCGTCTGTTCAAATCAAAGTCATCTTTAGCACAATGAAAGATGTTTTATAAACAGCGGTCAGTCTTGTTGGTACAGTACATTTAGTCCTTTCTCATTTAAAAGAAAATGAAATATTAAGAGCAGCATATAAATAAAAATACTAAAATTTACAAGTAACTCTACCCTTCCTTCACCATTCTAATCAACCTTTAAAAAAAAATGTTGAAATGAAAAAAAAAAAAAATTCTAATGTTCATCTCCAGAGTAAAGACTTTTTTGGTTATAGAGCAGTTATGTTTTTTTTTTTTTTTTTTTTTCATAAAAAATTTTTTTTTAATTTTGTAGAAACAGGCTCTCACTATTGCCCAGACTGGTCTTGATCTCATGGCCTCAAATGACACTCCCACATTGGCCTCCTAAAGTGCTAGGATTACAGGAGTGAGCCACCATGTGCCCTGCCTAGTAGTAAGGGTTTACTATACTAAAAACAGAGTCAAGAAATCATAAATTAACTTTAATAAAAAAATAATATACCTAGAGTAAAAAAATTGTTTTAAAAAATCCTATCAATAGACTAAACACCATAAAACCAATTTAATGGTTACTGCTTCATTATGCTCCTGCTTAACACCAAAGAAACAAGAAAACAATAGCAGTCTTTAGAAACTGAGGCTAATGCAACTGAAGTTTATGTGAAAATAGAAAATTGGGTATTTAGGGAAAAACTTCTGATATTATTGGCTGTACTTAAAATTCTTAGACAAGAAATTTTGCTACATCTTTATATTTGGATTTTTCAGTCACCCAAAAGTTTGGGTGTTCACATATAACAAAATGTGTCTGTACAGCAAATAATGCTATACGAACTCATTCTATCGTCACTGAAGAAGCAAAGTCAACATCCTAAGAAAAATGGGTATGCTTTGCCCAGAATGACAAAGCAAAGTGTAATAGAAAGATGGAACTGAATCTAATCCTGGCTCTCTTAAAAAATGGGGTCCAGAGTACCTACATCTAATACCTATACACCCCTCTTTATGGCTGCTTCGGGCTTTAAATGAACATAAACACCCAGCATGTTGCCTGGCATATATTAAGTAGCTCAAATATCAGTTCAATCTTTCCTATTAATATTACCAAATGTGTATCTATACTTTTAAGAGGTCCAGCTCTCCTGCTCTTCTGCTGTGCTCTCGGCACTCTGTGTCTCTCACGCAGATTCTCACTCTACCATCAAGCAGTCACTTGTGCTTCCAATATTATACAACTTTCTGCTCCTCAGGTATGAAAAATATATTTTACCTGTCTCTTGTTCAGCAACTAAGCAATGACTTGCACCTTGTTAAGCATTCTAAAATTGTTAAATTAAAATGCCTTTTGGTGATAAAATAAGCTCTATTTAAAAAGAGTCTCCAAGGCTGGATGTGGTGGCTCCCACATATAATCCCAGCACTTGGGAGGCCAAGGAGGGTGGATTGCCTGAGCTCATGAGTTCAAGACAGCCTGAGCCAGAGCAAGACCTTGTCTGTAAAATACAGCCGGGCATTGTGACAGGTGCCTGTAGTCCCAGCTGCTTGGGAGGCTGAGGCAAGAGAACTGCTTAAGTCCAAGAGTTTAGAGGTTGCTGTGAGCTGTGACACTACGGCACTCTACCAAAGGCAACAAAGTGAGACTCTAAGAGTAAATAATTAAAAAAATAAAAATAAAAAGAGTCTCCAAAATGGGATGTTAAGAAATAATTACTAAAACCTCTCTCTTAACTTCAAAAACTTATATTTTAAAAAGCTTTTTAATTGTACAATCTATAAACATATATATACATTGAGGGTACATACTTGCTTGGTCAGAATGACTGTTTCCGCCAAAACTCATGTTGAAATTTAGTTGCCACTGTAAACGGTATTAATAAGCAGGTGTTTAGCTCCTTATTAAGGGAATGATCAGCCTGCTCTTTTTGTACTCCTCTTTACCATGCTTTCTGCCATGGTACGACACTGCAGGAAGACGCTTGTTAGATGCCACCACGATAATGGATTTCCCAGCCCCCAAAACTGTGAGCCAATACATTTCTGCTCGTCATAAACTAAGACAATGCTGAAATCATATTTTCCTAATACTGCTGCGTAATCAAATCATTTGGAGACCACAGAACTACTCAATAGCTACACAAAGACATCAGCCATAAAACTAAGTCACGGAACAGTCTAAGTTGGTTTTGAACAATGTTTAGAACACGGCCAGGCCACTAGTGGTACAAGTGGTACATCTGAATTCAGCTACATACAATTAATTCAGCTGCATTTCATTTACTTTATATTAAAGATAACGCCATTCCTCAGCTCTCTGTGAGATATGGCTAAAAGAAAGGATTTTTCTACTACATGCATGTGCAGGGTCTGCCCTGTAAGCTGAGTCTGGTGCTACTGATAACTGTATTTTGGGTTTATGCTCAACACTTCATCTTGGGCTTCTGCCCTCCAGTAATATCACAAATGTATGTTTGAAGACAGTGCCTTCAACACTATCCATCTTGTTTCAGAGAGTGCCATATAATGGCCTGGGAGCATTCCTCTTTAAAGGTATCCTGAAGGTATACCTCTCTAAAACTAAAGACTACTGCTACGTTTACAATAACTTAAAAATGTTAGCACAGAGCAATGTATCTGTTATTCAAAAATGGTATCTTAAGTCATCACATTAGACTCCTGGCAACCTAAACAAACAAAGAATTAAAGAGGAAGAAATACCATTAAATGACCTCGGCTCAAATAAACATCACCTTCTGTATATAACAAATGCTTCCAAGGGCAAGAAAAATCCTTTTAAAGTTGCATTAGATGTATGGAAATCATAAAAACTGGCTCAGCTTACCCAAGTGTTTGCTTCTGACTCACAGAGATTTCAATTTGTGATGCTTCAAAAACCAAAGAAAATAAAAAACCTGAAGTTTATGTCAACTGAGGACTATAACACAAAATAATAAATATTGTGTATCTAAGTTGTATCATTTAAATTTCCATTTATTGTAAATTTACTGGTTAAAAAAACACTCCAAATTATGCTCTATGTGTGGTCTTAAGGCTACCTGCTTTTTCTTGATTGGGCTTTCACTAAAAATACCTGAGAGCTCCATACTTTTAAAGATGCTATCAAATAACAGTGAGTCATAATTAAGATTTCAAACTAATGAACTATAAATTGTTTATAATCAAGAAGAACTGTAATACACAGAAAGAAATATATGACTGAAATAAATTACGAGTGGGAAATGAAGACAAATCAGGGACCAGGGACAATTTCTGAGAACTGGGCAATCTTGTTAAATTCTTTTTTTTTTTTAATTTTCCATAAATCTATTTTATAGCCATATTTTCTTTGTAGCTTTCTTATTTACTGTCTCTCTGGCTTTGTCTAGTTTTATTTTTAATTTATTCTCAAAGTAGAAACTATTGACTAGTTAATTTCATTCTTATCTGCTAATTGATAAAAACTTAGTAGTGTTCTCATTGTTTTTAATCGTTTTTTAATAGTTGTAATTTTTATTTTGACTCAAAAGTTGTTTACTAGATCTTGTTAAATTCTTAGAAACAAAAAATGTTCCTTACAATCATCAATAAAAAAAATACAAGCCTCCACATTCCTAAACCAATTGCAAATATTTTCATTTGAAATCCTTGCAGCAAACCTATAAAATAATGTCACAATTTTCAATAAGGAAAATGAGGCTCAAAGTTACATAGACAATTTTGTTCTCAAGCATATAGTCAGAAAAGACTTCAGACTCTGTTGAATTGTGTCCCCCCCAAAAGCTATGTTGAAGTCCTGATACTTACTAAAGCTATGACTGTGATCTTATTAGGAAATAGGGTCTTTGTAGACGTAACCAAGTTAAGACAAGGGTATTAGCATGGCCCTAATATGATGACTGCTCTCCTCATAAGCAGCAGCCACTTGAAGGCAGAGAAAAATAGAGAACTACCTTGAGACAGTCAGGGCTACAGCTGCAAACCATGGAATGACCAAAATCTGGAAGAGAGAAGGTGGGATCCTCCTCTAGAGCAGTGATTTTCAACAGGTGTACAGAGGCCCACTGGTGTGCCTGAGACAATCTTAAGTCTGAAAATTTTTAATGATCATTAATTAAATTATTTTTGAAAGAAGTTCAAAGCACAGTAAATATATTCTTTCTTTCACTCTTTTTCTTTTGATCAACACAATTTAAGTGTGCCATGGAAGTTTAACTACAGGTTCAAGTGTGCTGTGAGATAAAAAAGGTTGAAAAATATTGCTCTAGAGGATTCAGAGAAAGCACTGCTCTACGCGATGACCTTGATTTTAACTTTCAGCCTCCACAACTGAAAGGGAGAAAATAAATTTGTTTTTTTAAACCATCAAGTTTGTGGTACTTTGTTATTGCAACCCTAGGAAACTAATATAAACTCTAATGCACATCTGCTGACTCTAGGCTGGTGGTTTTTTCCTCTTTAAAACCTGCTATCCCAATTAATTTTAACTCTGTTAGAATTTATGGCTATTTATCTTATAGGAAAAAGTTACAGTGAGAGTAGAGAAATAAAAAGAGACTTTTCTAGTAAAAGTTAGATAGTCAATACATTACTGTGCTTTCTATATACACAGAGGTCATACTCAGCATGAAGATTTCATAGAAGTTCATAGTCATCCAAGATTTTAAGAATACTTTCTGGTTTTATTTATTAGGAAGTTATAGTTCTACCTTCTAGAAAGAATGTCCCCAGCAAAAACCTAGTAAGGAAGGTCTCATTCTTTAGGTTATCTTGTTAACAGGAAAGGTTAGCAGAGACGACTTTGCACATTTTCATTTTGACATTTTTAGATGTGCACTGTGGACTACAGAACCAGCCTCCTTCACCTTTAATACTAAATCCCAATCCTCAAAGTAAATTCCCTCATGGCAAGAGATGAATGAACACAACATACTCCTGTCAAAGCACAAGATCTTCTTCACAGAAATCCAGCTGGGTAGATCAGCTGACAGAGGCGGCAATGCCAACACCCACAATTAACATACCAAGAAAAAAAAAAAAGAACCCAAAAAAACAAATACTAGGCCTAAAGCAAAGAGCTGTTAGTTCTTAAATACAAGAAAATCATCAAAAGGGCCATTTTTGGTACGACTTAAATTATTCCAAATTATATCTAAAGCCAACAGTGCCCCCATTCAGAATGATAAAAAACACTCACAACCAGCCATTGTTTCCTTACAGACACTTAACTGATGTCAGACTTACTTAAAACTGGACACTGCAAACAAAAATACAGCAGCCATTTTGCATCTGTGGCCCTAACCTCCAAAAACAAAATTGGCAATCCTCCACTTAAAATATTTTATATGTATTCCATAAAGCACCCGTAAGAGAAAGCCTAAGAGTTCCCATTTCCCCAAGTTACTAAACAGACACTCCAGCAACCTGTTAACAAGCAGTGAAATAAATAGTAACACTGTGAGGAAGCACAAAAAAGTAAAAACCAGAGAGCCCTGGCATTTTCCATGAACATCTAGGAGGAAGCACTAATACAAAACACATTAAAAACAGCCAAGTTAGGCATAAAACAGAAGAAAATGATGCCCATCTTTAAACAACTCACAATTCCATGAAAATATCTAAAAATACATATACATAACAATGATGGAGCAAAAACAATGGCGAGAGAACAAAGTATATACGAAGGTGTAATTTCAAAGGCACAGTGTAGTACCTCTAACGACAATTTCCTAAAGAACAGCTAATAACAGAGTCCAAGCTAACAGCCATCTGGAAAGTATTACCTGGTTTCTCACAAGCAAGCACTAATACAGCTCTTAGAATAACCTAGATATAATGGAGGACACACAACATACTGTGTGGAATGTCTCACTAAACGGCAACAGGATACACATATCCGGGAAAGCTAGGGTACTGTCAAAAATATTAACTTAGTGCTCGCTTTGGCAGCACATATTCTAAAATTGGAATGATACAGAGAAAATTTGCATGTCCTTGTACAAGGATAATACACAAATTCGTGGTACACAAATTTTTGTTCTCACTGTTAAGACTGGAACTCATCAACACTTGTGCATATATGGAAATAAAACTCAGGGGAAATCAAGTGGCTGGGGGAGGGCAGAGATGGGTAAAATCTCATGTAAGGGTACAATGCACAATATCTGGGTGATGGGCATACCTGTAACTTTGACTCAATTTAATTTCCATTTAAATTACCATTTACTTCAATGTGCAAAGAAACGGTCTCTACCCTCAAGGAATTTTGAACCTAATTAGAAAAAAGAGAACAAAACAGCCTGGGTACACAGGCTCATTTCTAGCACTCTGGGAGGCTGAGGCAGGAGATCTCCTGAGCTCAGGAGTTTAACCCTGTCTCTACTAAAAATAGAAAAATTAGCTGGGCATGGTGGTGGACGCCTGTAGTCCCAGCTACTCGGGAGTCTGAGCCAGGAGGATTGCTTGAGCACAGGAGTTTGAGGTTTCTATGAGGTAAGTTGAGCCCATAGCATTTTACACTTTAGCCTGAGCAACAGAGTGAGACTCAGTCTCAAAGAACAATAACCAAACAAAAAGAAAAAAAAGAGAAAGAGAGAAGAACACAATGAAAGAATAATTAAAAGGTAATTCATTATGAAAAATTATTTTGGTTACAGCTAATATTGTATGGACAAAATTAATCCAAGTGAAACATTAAAGCAAGAGAAAAATCTTACCTACTTCAAAGATAAACAGTTTAGTTTTTAATTGTTAAAAATATTCAATCCTGAAGTCAAAGGTGTCTTTAATCCTTAGGTGAGCCATCTAATAATTTTAGCTCACAGTAACTACTGCCGCCAAATCAAACCAATTTTGAATACTCCTATAAATTAGTATAATGGTCATAAGTAAACTGAGGAATTAAAGAGGAGCAGAGTTGCTGAGTGTGGTGGCTCACACCTGTAATCCTAGCACTCTGGGAAGTTGAGGTGGCATGAGTTCGAGACCAGCCTGAGCAAAAAAACCCCAGACCCCATCTCTATAAAAATAGAAAAGATTGAGGCAAGAGGATCGCTTGAGCCCAAGAGTTGGAGATTGCTGTGAGCTATGATGCCATAGCACTCTACTCAGGACAACAGCTTGAGACTCAATCTCAAGAAAAAAAAAAAAAAAGAAAGAAAAGAAAAGAAAAGAAAAGAAAAGAAAAGAAAAGAAAAGAAAAGAAAAGAAAAGAAAAGAAAAGAAAAGAAAAGAAAAAAGAAACGAAAAGAAAAGAAAAGAAGAGGAGCAGACTAAGTTACATACCGAAAAAGGTAAGTTCTTAGCAAGATCCATTCATTTGACAAATCATGTCCAAAAGTCGCCAGGCACTGTTCTAAGAACCAGAGACACATAAATAAACATGCCACGTAGAAGCCTGCCTTCATGAAGTTTACAATCCAGTAAAGAAGTCTTGCTAGAATGGATGGATGAATGGATGGATGCCAGGCAGTCCTAAGTTATAAGAAGGGGTTTCCAACCTGCAGCCCACAGGCCACATGCAGATATTTTGAGGCCTGTTTTGCTTATCTGTAATGTTGGATATTGCAAAAAGTATGCATGGATCTATTATGTTGCTTATCAGTTGTCCTTAGTGTTTCTGTTTTTTTTTTTTTTTTTTTTTTAATCTATTAATAGTTTATTTATCACTCATATTCATAGCACAGGAACACGGGTCAGTGGCCAACGTCTATGTAAGTCAGCCCAAATAAATTATTTATATTCCAAAATTAATTTCACCTGCTTCTTTAGTTTTTCTTAATGTAGCTACTTGAAAATTTTAAATTAGGCAGGTCGTGTGTACC
>CAUYPK010027599.1:0-42007 GCA_963574355.1 Loris lydekkerianus
AATAGAGTCCTTGACTATATTTTCAGCTTGACTATTGTTGGCATATATAAAAGCTACTGACTTGTAAGTATTGATTTTGTATCCTGAGATGCTGCTGTATTCCTTGATCACTTCTAAGAGTTTTGAAGTTGAGTCCCTGGGATTTTCCAGGTATAGGATCATATCATCAGGAAAGAGTGAGAGTTTGATCTCCTCTGACCCTATTTGGATACCCTTGATCACCTTCTCTTGCCTGATTGCGATGGCTAAGACTTCCATTACTATGTTGAATAGCAGTGGAGACAGTGGGCATCCTTGCCTTGTTCCTGATCTGAGTGGAAATGTTTTCCATTTTACGCCATTCAATATGCTATTGGCTGTGGGTTTGCTATAGATGGCCTCTATCAGTTTAAGAAATGTCCCTTCTATGCCTATTTTCTTAAGTGTTCTGTTTATGAAATGATGTTGAATATTATCAAAGGCTTTTTCTGCATCAATTGAGAGAATCATATAGTCTTTATTTTTTATTTTATTGATGTGATGTATTATATTTTTAGATTTGTATATGTTGAACCAACTCTATAATCCTGGAATAAAACCAACTTGATCATGGTGTAAAAATTTTTTGATGTGTTGTTGAATTCTGTTTGCTAAGATCTTATTGAATATTTTTGCACCAATATTCATTAATGATATTGGTCTATAATTTTATTTCTTTGTTGGATCCTTTCCTGGTTTGGGTATCAGGGTGATATTTGCTTCATAGAATGTGTTGGGAAGTATTCCTTCTTTTTCTATGCTTTGGGAAATGTTGTGTAATATAGGTACTAGTTCCTCTTGAAAGGTTTGGTAGAATTGTGATGTGAAGCCATCTTGTCCCAGACTTTTCTTTTTTGGGAGATTTCATATTGTTGATGCTATTTCAGTGATTGATATAGGTCTATTCAAGATTTCTAATTCATTCTGGTTGAGTCTGGGAAGGTGGTGTGCTTCCAGGTATTGGTCCATTTCCCTCAGATTTTCATATTTCCAGGAATAGAGATTTTTGTAGTAATCATTGAGCATTTTTTGAATTTCTGAAGTATCTGTTGTTATTTGTCCTTTATCACTTCTGATAGACAATATTAGAGATTTTACTTTTCTATTTCTAGTTAGGTTGGCCAGTGGTTTATCAATTTTGTTAATTTTTTCAAAAAAACCAACTTTTTGTTTCATTGATCTTCTGAATGATTCTTTTGTTTTCAATTTCATTTAAGTATGCCCTAATTTTTGTTATTTATTTTTCTTCTGCTGGGTTTGGGGTTGGAATGTTCTTCCTTTTCCAGTTGCTTGAGATAATCCATTAAGTGGTTGGCTTCCTCTCTTTCTGTTTCCTGATGAAGGCTTCCAATGCTATATGTCTTCCTTATCATTTGTTCCAAAAATTTGGTGATTTCCTTCTTAATCTCGTCTTTGACCCAGCTATTATTCAGCCTAAGAGAATTTAGTTTCCATGATTTTGTTTTAGCATGAAGATTCCTGTTACTGTTGAGTTCAACTTTTATTCCATGGTGGTCTGAGAAGATATAAGGAATAATTTCTATACTTTTAAATTTGCTGAGGTTAGATTTGTGTCTTAGGATATGATCTATTTTGGAGAATGACCCATGGGCTAATGAGAATGTATATTCAGTTTTATTAGGGTGAAATGTTCTGTAGAGGTCTGTAAAGTTCCATTTGTTGTAGGGTCAGGTTTAAATCTAATACTTCTTTGTTTAGTTCCTTTTTGGAGGATCTATCCAAAACTGTCAAAGGGGTGTTAAAATCTCCAACTATTATAGTGCAGGAAGATATCAAGTTGTTCATATCCATTAGGTTCTGCTTTATGAATTGAGGAGCATTCTGGTAGGGTGCACAAATATTAATTATTGAAATCTCTTCGTGTTGGGTGTTTCCCTTGACAAATATAGTGACCTTCCTTATCTTTCTTTATCTTTGTTGATTTAAAGCCCATTGTATCTGCTACTAAAATTGCAAATCTTGCTTTTTTCTGGTTTCAATTTGCCTGTGTTATACAACTTCATCCCTTCACCCTATTTTTATCCTTTAAGGTAAAGTGAGATTCTTGTGTACAGCAAATATCCGTTCTGAGTTTATGTATGCAGTCAGCCAGCCTGTGCCTATTTAGAGGACAATTTAAACCATTCACCTTAATTGAGAGAATTGATAAGCCTGGTTGTGTTTGGGGTATCACAATTTTCAGATGTCCAGTGGACATTTTTAATCCTTTCACCACTGTGGAAGTTGGGTTTTGTTCAAATATTTCTAGGTGAGTTTACTTTGGTGGTAGAGCATTGCACTGGTCATTGTGGAAGATGGGTCTGATAACATCCTGAAGAACTCATTTAGCTATGGCAAATTTCTTCAACATGTCTATGTCATTAAAGTATTTGATTTCTCCACCACAAATGAAACTCAGTTTAGCTGGATACAGGATCCTGGGCTGGAAGGTGTTTTGTTTTAGGAGATTGAAGGTCGATGACCATCTTCTTCTGGCTTGAAACATTTCAGCTAAGAGATCTGCAGTCATTCTGATACTTCTCCCTTTGTAGGTGATGCTTTTCTTATATCTGGCTGCTTGCAGAATTTTCTTTCATCTTAACTTTGGCATAGTTAATCACAATGTGTTTAGGAGATGCTTTATTTGGAATGAATCTTGCTTGGGTTCTGAAACTGTCTGCTATCTGAAGTTCTGAACCTCTTGCAATGCTTGGAAAATGCTCCTCCAAAATCTCTTGTAGTAGAGCATCTTTTAGTAGGACTATCCTCTTCTCCTTCAAGAATTACTGTAAGGTTAATATTTGATCTTTTGGAGTCATCCCACAACTCTCTCAGGAAATGATCCGTTTTTGCTCTCCATTTGTCTGCCTCTTTGAGTGTTTGGGAATGTTCAAAAGCTTTGTCTTCAGTTTCAGAGATCCTTTCTTCTGCCTGATCAACTCTATTACTGAGGGATTCTACTGTATTTTGGAGTGCCTTAACTAATTTTTTCATTTCCTTGAGCTCTGCTATCTCTTTTCTCATTATGTCCATATCTTTGGTGACTTGGACTTTGAATTCATTAATTTCTTGAGACAACTTTAGAACTACTCTTTGGAATTCAATTTCTATCTTTTCTTCCATTCTATTTATCTTATTTATAATCCAAATTCTGAATTCTATTTCTGACATTGCTGCCATTTGTCTATGCATGGCATCTTTAGTTATATCTCCTTTGTTATTTCTTTGGTTATTCATGTTGCCAGAGTTCTTCTGTTGGGTCTGCATCATGTTTATTTTCCACCTTTTGGTTATTAGAACTGGTAGGGTGAGAATGAATTGGGGTTCCCAGGTAGTAGAGATAGCCCCTTACCAAAGTGCTAGTCTTTGTAATTGTGCTTTATCTTCTACAACCTCACAAAGACCCCTTTCAGGGTTTTGGCTGAAGACTCTGAGGACCTACTTGGTGAGATAGCACAAACTAGCTCTGTTTTGATATCAGCCGACCTCTACCCTATCCTAAGAAACCACAGTATTAGGTTTAAATCTCGACTATGAAGAGATACAAACAGCTATGGCACCCAGCCCCCACCCTTCAGTTCTTTTCCACTACAGAACTTCAAAGGGCAACCTCAGCATGTCTCTGAGTGGACAGCCCCAGACATGGGTTCCAATTAAATTGTCTCAGGCAGTGCAAACCCTGCTCAACAGAGAGAGATTCAAAGGTCTCCAAAAGCACAATTGGAGCCAGGGATCCACACTCCCGCCTACCAGACTCAGTCCACACTGTTGTCGCTTTTCTTCTCACAGGCCCAGTTGGAGCCAGGGTCCATGCGCCCGCCCACCGGTCTCAGTCCACACCCAGTTAGCCTCTATTTGCCAGACAAGTTGGAGTCAGGGGACCATGCCCTCACCTGCCAGTCTCAGTCCACTGCCTGGCAAGCCTCTGTTAGAGTAAGGGCACTTTACTCTGTGCACAGGTCTCGTCCTCACCTGGTAAGCTTCTGTTTACCAGCCCTGCTGAAGACAGGAGACCATGCCCTAGCCCTCAGGTCTTGGTTCACACCAAGTAAGCCACTGCTCAAGGGTTCTGTTAGAATCAGAGGACCACACCCTTCCTCTGAGGTCTCAGTCCACACCTAGCAATTCTCTGCTCATAGGCCCAGCAGTGGATGGGGTCCCACCTTGTCTGCTGAACTCAGTTCACACGAGACAACCCCTCTCCCGCTGTGGGTGCCGTCAGAGTTGGGGGTTCTGTACCCCGTCCTGCCAGACACAGCCCCAAGCGAGGGTCAACACCACCACTGGCCAGACATAGTCATAACCAGGGGACTGCTCCTCCCCCCACTGAGTGTCCCTTTCTTCCCACACCCTCCTTCTTCCCCGTTAGTCACAGACTCTGTCCTGATGGTTGGCAGTAAACACTATGCCCAGGTCTCTCAGGACAAGACCAAACAATCTGTGCTCTGCAGGAGACAGAACTTCAGACCACCATGTGAGGGGGAAAGGATGGACTGGGAGTTTGGACTTGTGGGAGAAAATGTCTGTTGAATTTTATGCCTGGTGGGGTGGTGTCTAGGTCCATAAGTGGGACCTCTCTGGAGAAAGAGTCCTATAGTTTAGTGGCTCTCTCCAGTGAGGTAAAATGAGAGGTCTTTTGTTCCCTGCTCCTTTGCAGAAAGCCTGCGGCAGGCCTCCTGCTTGGGGGAGGGGTCGGCTGTCTTCTAGTCCATAGGCTCTATACCTGTAATTTGCTTTCTTGAATGCTCTTCCTTGGAATTACAGCTTGCTGAACTTTTCTTGGCTTAACTCCCCACTTTTGGCTTCTAGAGTCCGATTCCATCCAGTTTTTCTTCATCTGCTCAGGAGCCTCTGCTGAGGGTTGCTACCATTCGGCCATCTTCCCAGAATTTGAAACTGGGTATTTTTCTGAAGGAGAATGAGAATTGCCTAAAAGGACTACTTAAATGATCAGATCAGACAGAGATTCCAACCGGATTAGCCTCTTAGCTCATGACACCCCCATCACATGTAAATGGAAGAGGCAGGGGCTGAGGAAGAAGGCCAGATGAGTTTAGGACAAAAATCAGACATTTACTTTGCTCCACATGGTGTATCACGGTTTAGGCGATAACATTTGACCCTATAGTATAATGGCACTACAAGGGACAGAATGTTTATGTCTCCCCACCCCAATTCCACATTTTGAAATCCTTAGTTCCCTTATGTGATGGTTATGGCCTCAGGGAGGTGATTATGTCATGAAGGTGACACAATTAGTGCCCTCATAAAAGGGACCCCAGGAAGTCCACTTGCCCTCTTTCTGCTACATGAGGATACAAGGAAAAGTTGTTGGTCTGCAGTCTGGAAGAAGTTCCTCCCCAGAACCCAACCAAGCTGCCACCCTGATCTCAGACTTGCAGACTTCAGCACAGTGAGAAATAAATGTCTCTTGTTTAAACCACCCAGTCTCTGGTCTTCTATTATAGCAGCCAGAACTAAGACAAATATCTTTCCCATAGGGCTGTTGGAAAAGATGACACAGGATAACGCATAGAAGGTGCTCAGCACAGCACCTGTGTCAGAATAAGTGTCAAGCAAGTGTTAGCTATTGTTGTTAGATGAGCAAAATAGTTGCTGAGGAAGTGAACGCAGAACTAAATTGAAGAATGACTGGCTGACCTATTGGCAACAGTCCTTGATAGGAATGGTGAGGGCCCTACGGGTCAGACAAGCCTCCTGCCACCCCCAGCCCCTGCTGAGAGCCAGGACTACCCCCGTCAGGACCCACACTTGCCCCAGTGGGAGCTGGTGCTGGTCTGACACACAGATTCCTTGGCTGTGTTTCTCTGACAATTATAACTGAGGAATTCAGCTTATTTTGGGTAAAATCCTTGGAAGTCCAAGTTCAGATCTCAGTGTGGGCAATGCAGCCACATTTTCCAATGAGTAACTCCCTCCAATATAACTCCTGGCAAACGATCCTATCCGTCGCTGAGAGAATGTGCTGTCATGCGTGGTAAATAGTAAGACCACTGTGTGGGGTTTGACTCATCTGTCAGAGAAGGGGTATTTTGAAACCTTGACCTCATTTGCAAACATGTGTTTGCACATACCTTTTGTCAGATGCAACTTTTCCGTTCCTGATTTAGCTCCTCCAGACTTTTCCTGAAATGAAAGATGTGACTAGGAAGAGAGATAGAGGCACTTTTAATAGGTCCTGACTCCAGGTATGTTCTGAGGGAGCTCATTTGTGTCTGAGGAAACTTCCTCTTGACTCAGGAACAGAAAAGGAAAGTGCCAAAATAATGACAGCTGCTGCTAGCTGGGGGCTCACCTGCGTGCCAGCGCAGTGCTAACCACTTTATGTACAGTGGCTTCTGCACCTGCATCGTGACCCTGACACATGGGAAATGGAGACACAGAGAGTGACTTGCTCAAGGTCATGAGCTGAAATAGGAAATCAGGCTGCCTGTCTCCAAAGTGACTCTGTTTAACCACTGCTGTAGACACTACCTGGATAGTACCTGCCTTAGCATCAGCCAAGAGCAGATGGCCCTCTGGTTGGGGATCTGGGAAAAAGCTTTAGGTATTTTCTCAGGCTATCAGGCATTGTGCAGAACTGGAGGTCTCTGTGATTTTAGACACTTTGTGGGAAGAGTGGACAGCCCTCTATTTAATCTCCCTCCAGCCTCTAAGGTCTGGATCCCAACCTCTCCACATTCTGTCTGAACACAAGTCCCGTGTCCCTGAGTTCTTCCCCATCCTTCCCCAAACCCCCACTGAAACACACCAGCATCTTCTGAATTATAGCAACCTTTATTGAAATGCTCTGTATTATTGCTCCAGTGTGTACCAGTGTGTGAAACACACAGGGGACTGTGGCTGATGGTGAGGAGACGGAGAGTGGCCAGGTGACTTGGAGTAGTTTCAGTTGTGTCCTGATGTGCTGTATGATCTTGGGTGAATCTGGATGGCCTCTTTGGCCTATTTGGTCTGGTGAAGTCTAGATCCTGTGACTCCTGAGTGCACCTCTGGAGCTCTGTGAGAAATCTGTGTTCCTGGGCAGGGCCACTGTGTCTCTGCCTGCAGCCAACTTTCATAGACCAGGTGGTGGAAAATAGTGTCATTATGAATGGGCTCACAATCATCAATGTGTTCAACAAAAGGATATTGGGAAATCTCCCATCATGGGCACGTTTAAGGACAGAGCAGAAACCACTGTTTCCTTATGTGCCCCTAACTCTGCATAAGTAACTGGAAAACTTTGAGTATAAAATTTGGGGAAACAAGGTCCTTTAATTGAGCTCCCTGATAGTGTTTCTCACACCCAAGAGCTGAGGCTAGCCCAGAAGCAAAGGGGATACTCCCTGACACGCTGCACTAGCAGTACCTCAGATGGGCTTCCCAAACAGCTGTGGCCAGACTCTTCCCATGGAGAAAATTAGCTAACTTGACTAGTAATCTCTGCTCTTGTACAAATGGGATCTTGGAGAGAATCATAATCTCACTCTCAGGTGACATGTACATCTATCTCACGGTAACATTGCATCGTAGTGGTCCAGGCCAAAAGAATCACTTGAATGGTGAGAAGTTTGGGGCAGATAGATGGGGGCATGGGAAACACATGGGAAACTTCAGCACTGATAGGGCATTTTGCAATGGCCCCTGAGACCAATGATATATAGCCACATGCTTTGCCAAGACACTAGATCTGTCCTCGTTTAGAAAATTGTTGAGAACCCAGCCAGCAGCCCAGAATGCTGTAAGATGCCATTTGCCCTGGTGGGTCTGATGTTTGTTGCGTGATTGGGTCAAGAATTGTGGAGGAGAAGGGATTGAAGCCTATCCAGGATTTAGCCCTTTCCAGCCTCTGCTGCATAAGTCTCACACATTTTCCAAGATTTTCTGCAGCTGCACAAATCTAAAAATCACTTCCTGATTCTGTTCCCTGGTAGAAAAGATGTCAGGAAACAAACTGGAAGCCATGCACGGTGGCTCACGCCTATAATCCTACCGCTCTGGGAGGCCAAGGTGGGTGGATCGCCTGAGCTCATGAATTGGAGACCAGCCTGAGCAAAGCGAGACCCCATTTTTAAAAATAGCTGGGTGTTGTCTTGGGTGCCTGTAGTCCCAGCTACTCAGGAGGCTGAGGCAAAGGAATCACTTGAGCCCAAAAGTTTGAACTTACTGTGAGCTATGATGCCATAGCACTCTACTGAGGAAGACAAAGTGAAACTGTCTCAAAAAAAAAAAAAAAAAAGAAAAAAGAAACAAACAAATTGGAAAAGCCAATATGAGCCAGAAGAGGTTTTACAAAGCAAGAAATTGATTAATTACATGAGTATTAAACATGAATCTACACAATCATCCAATTCATCCAACTCAACTGAGCAACAGATATTTTTCAAGAACCTACAATGGATGTAACATCATGCTGGGTGCTGTCGGGGAAGCAAAGGTAAGCAAGCCGTGCTTTTCCGTTTAAGATATTGTAGAAGAAAACATGTCTTGATTATAAATAATTGTGAACACCAGAGAGACTGTGCTCAGTGTTATAAGAAAGGGACCAGGTGGGCATTGTGGTGGGTGCCTATAGTCCCAGCTACTCAGGAGGCTGAGGCAAGGGGTTCACTTGAGCCCAAGAGATTGAGATTGACACAAGATTGACACGATTGACATGAAACTCTATCCAGGGTGATAGAGTGAGACTCTGGTCACACACATACCCCCCAAAAGGAAGGAACTAGGGCAGGAATTTAACCTGGATCCATGACCCGACCCTCCCCCAGTCAATTGTAACATTGTGTGTGCACACATAGGTGTGTATATGGGGAGGGAGGTGAGGGTCCATAGCTTTTATGAGATTCTCAAAGAGGTCAGTGATTCTGTTAAGTGAAATAAGCCAAGTTCAGAAAGACAAATACTTCCTAATCTCACTCAATTGAGGAATCCACAAAAGCTCATCTTACAGAAGTACAGAGTAGGATGGTGGTTACCAGAGGCTGGGGAAGTCATGGGGGAGGAAGTGATGGGAGAGATTTGCCAAAAAGTGCGCAATAAAGAAAAAGTACACAATTACAGTTAGGCAGGAAGAATAAGTTCTGATGTTCTGTGGCACTGTAGGGTAATTATGGTAAACAATATTATAGGATATATTTTAAAATAACAAGAAGAGAGGATTTTGAATGTTCTTACCGCAAATAAATGATACATGTTTGATGTGATAGGTATACTAAATACCACAATTTCATCATAATACCATGTATACACATATTGAAACACCACACTGTACCCTATAAATATGTACAATTATGTGTCAATTAAAAACAAAATCAAAGCAACTGGTGATTTTATCCCCAACACTAAAACATATTGTTTTTGGAATTAGAAGAAGAAAAGGATCGTGCTTGGTTGGGCTGTAAGTGGGAGGGGAGCAGAGGTGAAGAAAGGTATTCTGATGGAGGAGGACTTTTTGGTGAATAAGTCTCCAAGAATGGGCAGAATTTTAGTAGGTGGAGACGTGGGGAAGGCCCTGGCTGAGAGAGTATTATGACTAGAGTCTAAGTGATGGGAAAGCATGGAGTAGATGCAAGGAATTGGGATTAATCAAGTTTGCTGGATCACCCAGGAGATGGATGAGATGGGACTGCCAATAGTCCAAGGCATATTCAGGATCACAAGCTGAACTGATATTTGCTATTGGTCAAATATTTGTTAAGGGCCAGCTCAGTGACCTGCCTTTAAGGCGAGATGGTCTCTACCTTGAAGAAGCTTATAATTTTAATTTAGAGGGGAAAAATAGGAATAGGTAGGAAACAAACTAATTTCAAGTACAACAGGAATTCAAAAACATTTTGATGAAAGTATTCAGAGACACTTTAGGGAAGAGGCAAACCTGGAGTTCAGTCTTGGGAGGGGAGGACTTGGCCAGGTGAATTTGTGGAGAATTTGTACTGGAAATACTACAAGCAAAGGGGAGAAGATGGTCAGAAGAGAACAAAGAAGCTGTCAATATCAAGGGGGCAGTGTTGAAGGGGAAGAAATATGAATTTGAGAAGGTAAGTTGACACTAGATTAATGAGAATTATGAAAATCAAATTGAATTTCATATTTTCTCCAGGATCTCATTTTCCCCCCATAGGATTCAGCTCTCCCAGTAAAAAAATAAAAACAACTCATATTAGCAAAAGTGATTTTTAAACCTACTGTTACGGAGAATTTTCAATATTTGCAAAAACAGAGATGGGTGTATTCATCTCTGAACTTCAGTAATTCATGGCAAAACTCCTTTCTGTACCCTCTTCTATTTTGAAGCAAATCCTAGACACCATATTCTTTCATCTGTAAATACTTTAGTATATGCCTTTTTTTTTTTTTTTTTGAAACAAAGTCTCACTATGTCACCCTCAGTAGAGTGCCATGGCGTCACAGCCCACAGCAACCTCAAACTCTTGGGCTTAAGCAATTCTCTTACCTCAGCCTCCCAAGTAGCTGGGACTATAGGCACCTGCCACAATGCCCGGCTATTTGAGTAGTTGTCATTGTTGTTTAGCAGGCCTGGCCTGGGTTCGAACCCTCCAGCTTCAGTGTATGTGGCTGGCACCCTACTCACTGAGCTACTGAGCTACAGCGCCGAGCCAGTATACACCTTTTTTTAAAGAAAGGACTCTTTACTCTTTACTTAAGTACAATACCATTTTCATACATTTAAAAATCAACAACTGGGGACCACAACTATGAAGCACACTGCAAGTACAAGTTGGTTCTATCATGTGCAGAGCACAAATGTCCTAATGCCATAATTGGGTAATCAGCAAGCTATGCTGATTAGTATGATGTAAGCACTCGAATTTGTACAAATAATCAACACACTGAAATTGGCATAAATGTTTGTATGATCTATGTACAAAAGACTTAATAAAAAAAATAATATCACCTAACCAGTCAGCATTCAAATTTTGGATTGCTTCACAAATTAATTGTTCCAAATTGTTTTATAAACTGTTTGTTTTTTCTGAGACAACATGTCCTATTGTCCCAGCTAGAGCACAGTGGCATCATCCTAGCTCTCTGCAACCTCAAACTCCTGGGTTTAAGCAAGCCTCCCACCTCAGCCTCCCAAGTAGCTGAGACCACAAGTGTGTGCCACCAGACCCAGCTAAATTTTTATTTTTGTATTTTGTTCAAGCTGGTTCAATATCCTGGCCTCAAGTGATCCTCCCACGGTGGCCTCCCAATGTCCTAGAATTATAGGCATGAACCACTGCGCCTGGCCTTGCAGTAGTATTCTCAATATATCATTTAAAACTTTAAGCCAAGAACAATATTCCTATTAATATAAATCTACAGAGACTGGGCGCAGTAGTACATGCCTGTAATCCTAGCATTCTAGGAGGCCAAGGCAGGTGGATTGCTTGAGCTCAGGAGTTTGAGATCAGCCTGAGCAAGAGTGAGACCCCATCTCTACTAAAAATAGAAAAAAACTAATCAGGCATGCTGGCAGGTGCCTATAGTCCCAACTACTCAGGAGGCTGAGGCAAGAGGATATCTTTAACCCAAGAGTTTGAGGTTGCTGTGAGCTGCAATGATGTTGCATTCTACTGAGGGTGACAAAGTGAGACTCTGTCTCAAAAACACACACACACACACACACACACACACATCTATAGAAAATAAGAAAAGAGCACTATAAACTTCTTCTCAGGCTCAGTGCCCGTAGCTCAGTGGTTAGGGCACTGGTCACATACACCGAGGCAGGCGGTTCAAACCCGGCCTGGGCCTGATAAAACAACAATAACAACCACAACAAAATAGCTGGGCATTGTGGCAGGCGCCTGTAGTCTCAGCTACTTGGGAGGCTGAGGCAAGAGAATTGCTTAAGCCCAAGAGTTTGAGGTTGCTGTGAGCTATGACACCAAGGCACTCTATCCAGGGCGACAAAGTGGGGCTCTGTCTCTAAATAAATACATAAATAAACTTCTTCTGAAAAGATGGGTATAAATCTGTCCTGAAGGGTAATGATAATGATGACAAATAACAATAGTAATACTAAAGAGTGACATTCAGTGACTGCTACTTTGTGCTAAGATCTTTACAAATGGCATTATGCTAAAGCAATTCTATGAAGTAGGTATTATTATCTCTGTTTTACAGACAAGTAAAGGCTCAGAGATGTTAAGAAACTTTCCCAAGTATTACAGGATATTTTAAAGTCTTCAATAAAAATACCTTTCAAGAATACAACTGATTTGGATTTTCAAAACAACCTCTAATAAGATGCCCACACACTTCTTTGCTTAAAGAGTATCTATTTGTCCAAAGCAATTTCTTGATTCTTTTCCCAACATTTGATGTACGGGACTGACCAGAAGAGAAGCCAACAGGACTTGGCTCCTTAAAGATGAAGTGGCAACAGTGCTGCCCATTATGAGCACAGTCAGCCTTGATTTCAAACTTGGGCCTCCTGCATCGACAAATGGCCCTCCACATTCCCTCCAGGCCTCATGGCCCAGAGAAGAGCAAAAACTTTTGTTGAGATCAACAACCCTATTTTCATTTTTAACCATTGAAGGATCAATGCCTAGACTTCTAACTTCTCCAGCAACCTGTTCCTCTTCTCAACAGCTACCACCACCAGGATGATGAAAACCTAGGTCCTCTGATATACTTTCCTATTCCAGCAAAGAATGGCCAGCAGTTCTTTGATTACATTTTTATTTCTTTTTGTTATTCTTTTCTATCTTATGTTATCTTCTCTCATTTTTCTTTTCATCTGTTCTTCAAATGTGACTGAAGGAAACTACACTGGAAACTTGGGAGTTTCCAGTTTGGTGTCAACTTTTAAGAACCTGCAGGATCACTTCCCACCTTCAGCATGTATTCCACACTTTGGCCAAATTCTATCACTTCCCATTATTTCCTGGTATGACTTTTCCTTGCCTTTGTTCATGCTTTGGTTCCTTGCATCCTCGCTCTTGCAGCCCACTGTCCTTAACTATTGCCATCCCGCTCAACTAAAATGATACATCTTCTCCAATCCTCCAGATTGGATCTGTGAGGAGGAATCCATCCATGCTTCCACCCATCCATTCCTTCTTCCTTTCATCCATCCTTCTATCTATCCTTTCTTCTATTTATCCATCTTGCCATTCTACATCCATCCAACCATCCATCCATCTAATCTACCATTCATCCATCTTTCCATCCTGCTATCTTCTTACCCAGAAAACATTTATTAAGGATACACTGTGTGTCAAGCACTAGGCTAATTCCTGAGGTTCCAAGCTAGTTTTTCCTACCAGGAGATGACAGATGATGTCCTATATGGTAGCCACCAGCTACGTGCAGCTGTTGAGTACTTAAAATGTGGCTAGTCTGAATTACAATCTGCTCTAAGTTTAAAATATGCTTTGGATTTTGAATGCTTAACATGAAAAAAGAATATGAAACATCAATGATTTTAAAAAATTGATTACAAGTTAAAATGTAATGTTCTGTAGATACTGGACAATATATGATTAAAATTAATAAGAATGATATCTTTGGACTTCTTAAATGTCCCTGTTAGAATATTTTAAATTAGATATGTAGCTTGTGTTGGTGGCTCATACTCTCTTTTAGGCATTGCTGGTCTTGAAGGATACAGGGATGGAGAAGAAAATGTGCAAGGACTTTTCATAGGTGTTATAATGAAGTGTGTACAGGTACAGGGAGGGATTGATTTGAGGCCAGAAGGCCGTGAGAAGAATGGAGGCAATTTCTAATGTGTCAGGCATTCTGCCAGGTTCTATGAATATCCTTATGTGCTATGATAGGCACCTTAGTTTCTTCACACATTGGTTTGGCACTTTGAACATCTCTCTTAATCCCCACAATCTGACCACCTTTGTCCAGCCTGCTGGCCCTGCCTTAGTCCAAGTCACCATCATCTCTCAGCAGGACTATTTGCTGCAGCAGCCTGTTAACTAGTTGCCCCCTAATGCCCTTCAATCCATTCTCCACCTTATGGTCAGAATCAGCCAATGATCATGTTATTCCCCAAATTAAAACTCTCCCGCCGCTCCCCACTGTCCTCTGGATAAAATCTAAATTCCACCTCGGGTTTGCAGGCACGATGTGACACCTCCCTGCCTAGCTCCCCACCCTGCCACGTGCTCCTCTTGGCCTTGTTTCCGGCCCTGCCCACTCTTCTGTACATGAAGCTTTCTCTAACAGAGCTTTCCTCCTCTCTAGTCTGCTTTACATTTTATTCTTCAGGTTATATTTTCTTTTTTTAATTTATTTTTTACTTTATTATTATCATTATTTTTTGAGATAGAGTCTCACTCTGTCACTCTGGGTAGAGTGCCATCCCATCACAGCTCACAGCAACTTCAAACACTTCGGCTCGAGCGATTCTCCTGCCTCTGCCTCCTGAGTAGCTGGGACTACAGGCGCCCATCATGACGCCCGGCTATTTTTTTTAGGGATGGGGTCACACTCTAACTCAAGCTGGTCTCGAACTCATGAGCTCAGGCAACCAACCCGCCTTGGCCTCCCAGAGTGCTGGGATTACAGGCATGAGCCACAACATCCTGCCTAGTTTTCTACTTTTAGTAGAGATAAATCTCTCTCTTGCTTAAGCTGGTCTCCAAGTCGGGAGCTCAAGGAATCCAAATGCTTCCC
Organism: Loris lydekkerianus; assembly: GCA_963574355.1. Taxonomy (NCBI): domain Eukaryota; kingdom Metazoa; phylum Chordata; class Mammalia; order Primates; family Lorisidae; genus Loris; species Loris lydekkerianus. Next base: position 14,665 of record CAUYPK010027599.1, read on the forward strand.
AGAGTGCTGGGATCACAGGCGAGAGCCACTGGCCCAGCTCAGATTATATTTTCAACATTTCTTTCTCTAAAATGACTGTCAGGAACTATCACCCCCACTCTGCCACCGTTCTAGGTTAAGTGTCCCTCTTACTTGTCCTTGGCTCTTGTTATGCTTCCCATGATGTAGGGAGCACTTGCCACACTGTGTTGCCTTCTTTCAAACTTTTTGGATAAGAGATCTCTGTGAGAACTGCTAAAAGCTGTAGATCTTCTCCCTGGAAAATAAAAGCTCATGATAAATTTTGCAATTCTAGAGGTTTTACAGAAGCCCTTAACCCCTCCTGGTTTCTTTCTTTCTTTCTTTCTTTCTTTCCATTAGGAAATTCTTCCTGTTTTTTTTTTTTTTTATTATTAAATCATAGCTGTGTACATTAATGACCCCTCCTGGTTTCTGTGGACTCCAGATTAAGAACCCTACTGTTTTATGATTATCTGCCCATTCGTTTATATTTCTGGGATGCTCCTTGAGGGTAGGGACCATATCGACTAACAATGAAGTTTGCAAACTCATCCTAGAAATAGTGCTACACATTTCTCTACTGAATATCACTACAGTCACCTTAGAAGTAGTCCCCTTGGGCCTGTGGTGATCGGAGATTGTCAGATAATACAACATGAGATTTCTTGTGTCTTACTTCTTTACTGTTTTCAAGGTTCATTCATGAGTTGGTTGCTTGTCTCCATAGTCTATTCCTTTTTATTGCTGAGTGATATTCTATTGTTTGGACATGTCATTTTTGTTTGTTCATTCACCAGTTGATGGATATTTAGGTTGTTTCTGTCTTTTGGCTATTGTGAATAATGCTGCTATGAGCATTTGTGTTCAAGTCTTTGTATCCACATATGTTGTCCCTTTTTTTAGTAGACACCTCAGGATAAAGTTGTGAAAACATTTTTTATGTTTAACTTCTTCTTTATTGGAGTTAAAAATACACAATATGTTTAGTAGCTAAACCATTTTACATTCCTGCCAGCAGTGGCTGAGGGTTCCTAATTCTCTACATCCTCACCAACATATGCTATTGTCCATCTTTTTTTTTTTTTTTAAGAGATAGAGTCTCACTTTATCACCCACGGTAGAGTGCCATGGTGTCACAGCTCACAGCAACCTCCAACTCTTGGGTTTAGGCGATTCTCTTGCCTCCCGAGTAGTTGGGACTACAGGTGCCAGCCAGAACGCTCGGCTATTTTTTTGTTGCAGTTTGGCTGGGGCTGGGTTTGAACCTGCCACCCTCGGCATGTGGGGCTGGCACCCTACCCACTGAGCCACAGGCGCCGCCCCATCTTTTTGACTATAGTCATTGTGGTGGATGTGGAGTGGGCTCATTGTGGTTTTGACTTGCATTTCCCTAATGGCTAATAATGTGGGTTGGCACTTGATTTTTAAAAGTTGGAATTCATTCAAATAAAAAAAAAAAAATGCTGCATATCAGTCCTGTACAGATGGAACAAAACACATTCAGGGTGGAACTGCCCTGAGGAAACAAATTTGGACTTATGACCTGGACCCTATGAAACAATGGTCTGTGAACTTTTTCTTCTGGGGGTAAAGCAGCCTAGACTGCCAGTAAAAATTATTATACTATGAAGAGAGGAGAATTTCTCACTCTTTTGTAATAAACTTGTATATTAAAAAAAACCAAAACATTTTCAACCTATTTAGTTATAATGCCACATTTCCCCTCCCCCAAGAAATCATCATATTACATCTTCATTAATAAGTCCTTTAGATGTGTATTTATATGCCTTTCTCAGAGATGAAGCTAAGTAATTTGTGAAAGGTCACACACATAGCAAGCAGTAAGGTTGGATTCAAAGTCATGTCTAAGTGGTTCTAAACCCTGTGTTTTTCTCGTCAAAATGGCAGGAAATTCTGGGATGGAGGTGCACAGGTAAAATTAGAGTCAGAGGAGCAGGCCTGGGATGGATGATAGAGATATAGGGGGACTAGGTATGGGGAGCAAGGCAGAGGAAGGAATCGAAGTTTCAAAACTGGTTTTACTAAAAGACAAAGGGAAGTTGGGAAGAGAGAGAGTTTGAGTGATGGGAAAATGGAAATGGAAGAAAATCTATTTCTACTGGAGTCTACTGCTTTGGCAAATTTCCCTACCATGAAGGTAGCAATGTCTAGCAGATAACTGAGAATATAGAGCCCAAGTGCCAGATAGACACCAAGCCTAGAGAGATACATTTGGGGCCATACTCCTTATTACTAATTTTTCCTCATGAATAATGTCTTTATGATGTTTAATTCTAGTGAACTTCCTTCCCTCCTCTTCTGATGGTCCACTGAGTTTGTTTTAAAATTATGAGAAAGTTTTAAAATTATGAGAAACCATGGAGTCAGCAATTTACAGGGTTATTTGTAAGTGGATTTGCTAAGCATGTAATACTGCACTGAGAAATGACTTCGGTGATTGACAAAGCTGAGACTCAGACCTGAGAGATGGAGTCTTGGGTCTTCTCTAAACACATTTAAAAATTCAGAAGAGGAAAATCATTCACATATTTTGTAAACGTAACTTATAATCGATGTGGACAACTACACTCGAAGGACAGTCCTCTTTATGGAGCAAGTCACAAGACACCTGGACAAGGGGCAGCTACTGCAGTGGGTAGGTGGGGGTGGGGGAGCGGACGTACTAGGACAAAGGACAACCAAGCCTGATTTGGACTTCCCCAGGAAGGACTCTGCACTGAGCTGCTTTGGAGCCTCCTCTGAATTCCACCAACCCTTTCTTATCACTTCCTGCCTTGCTTTTTTTTTTTTTTGTTTTGTTTTATTCACTCTTTGACCACCTAGAAGTCTCCTAGGCTTAGGCAACTACCTCATTGCACCCCTAGCCAATACTTAGTAACTTCATCTTGCCGTAATTTTTAAAAGGATTTTGATAATTTTCAGTTTTTGTAAGAACAAATTATTTTGTTCATGTGTTTTAGACGTTATTTCTATATACTTACGTAAGAGTTGTGTTGTAGTTGACTATTTTGCATATGTTTCATTAAATATTAATAACTTCGATTTTTCCAGTTTCCCTTCCTTATTTTGGGGCCATATTATTATCCCCCCCATATTGCAAACGTTTTCTAAGGAAGGCCCTTGAAAAGTTCACAGGCCATAGGGGATATGACAGCCCTGCAGGAATCCAGTCCCTCTAAAGTCGGGCACTCTACTTGATGAATGAAGAAACGAATAAATGAATGAATGAAGCCTTTTTGCCAAGTCTTCTCTCCTAGGTCGGCTCTCTTCTGGAATCTCAGCCCTGCCTGGAGGTAGGGCAGGGAGGCCCCTCCCCCCCTCTAACACCAAATCTGCGGCCTCAGAGGATGTCCTGCGCCCGGCCGACTCCGGCATGGTCAAGCTTGGAAGCCAGGGTTCGGACAGTGGCCGGATCGCTGACCACAGCCGGGGCCCCAACAAAGCCCATGCGCGTGGACAGAGCTGCACCCCTCCCCTTGTGTCCCTTCCCCCACTGCAGGTGAGTCTCGGAGCCGCGGCTCCACCCCACCCCCTGCAGCCCCGGGGTGACGTCAGGCCTCTGGACCGCGCTCTGCCCCGCCCCTGCAGGCAGAGCCGGGGGCCCGCGTCTCCGCGGTGGAAGCCGGTCCTGCTGTGGGACCTGCCGGCTGCGACAAGCAGAAACAGCGACCAAGCACTGGAGTGTGCTGAATCAGCGGCCCAACGCTAGGGCTAGGCGAGTTCATTCGCTACGGCACACCTGCCCCACGGTCCGCACAGTTCCGGCCAGCGCAGCGAGCTAGCCACTGTAGAGTCCACACCCGCTGCCTCGCGGGATCGCACAGCGCCCAGCGAGCCTCAGCTATCCATCTCTGCCCGAGCCAACCAATCGCCCGCCACTGCCCCGGCCGCACCTCCCGGAATCCATGATGGGCGTGAGGACCAACCTATGAGATTGGGGTCTCCATGGCCTGGGCTGAGAGTGGGAGCCAATTAGCATCTTTCCAGGTGGGTGGAGGGAGCGGACTCTGGAAGGTAGCTTCGTTCGGGTTGCTAACGTCTTCCCTTGAAGATGGGCGCGCAAACGGACCAGTGGGTCTGGGGGCGGCGGTGATGGGCGTGGAGCTGGCCCAATGAGGGTGGGAGTGGGTGGAGCAGCCTTAAGCAGCAGTGCTAAAGGAGCCCGGCGGAGGCAGCGGTGGGTTTGGGACTGAAGCGGCGGATCTGTGGTCGCGGCTGGGGACGTGCGCTGGCGCCACCATCTTCGGCTGAAGGTGAGAGGTGCGGCTGCCGGGGTCCGGGTGCCGCGGCCCGGGGTGGGGGGACGGTTTATTAGAGGAGGGACAGAGGCCGGACTGGGGGGACTGGGCAACTCTGAGGGGCAGGAACGGAGCCGAAGCGGGAGCTGTGGAAGTCAGAGGGGATTCTGGGCGGGAGGGTTTGTGCTGCGGAGACCTTAGGCTCTGGCGAGCAGGGTCCTGGGCCAGGGTAAATGGGACCCCAGTGCGTGGAGATGGAGTAACGCCTGAAGGGGTAGGGAATGAGGTCTTTGAGAGTGAGACCCCTGCAGGGATCCGGGCCTGGGTGTGCAGGATAGCGACCCCTTGGGGGCTGGGGATGGAGATTTAGGGAGGGAGATGTGGAGACCAGGTTCTCTTGTGTGGGATCCCTGGGGTCGCGGGGTTTGAAGCCAGTACCCTGGTGGGGGTCTTGGGGTGCTCCACCAGTCTGTCCGCCTCCCAGGATGGGAGGGGATTCTGGGTGGGCTGGAAAGCGTAATCCCAGTGGGGGGAGGGCTGGACAGGAAAGGCCCCGGGGTAAGTTAGGCCGGGCCGGGCCGGTCCCCCCAGGCCAGGTAGAGGGGTCTGCGTTGGGATTGGGGGTGGGCGGCGCGCGCCGGACCTGTGGGGTGGAGGGACGCGAGGGCAGAGCCTTTGCGCGGCCAGGGGAGCGCGCGGCGGGCGCCGGGCTCCGGAGCCTGTAGCGGGCGCGGAGAGGGTCGGACTCTGCTGGCGCTGGAGAAGGAAGGCAGGAGGGGGGCGTTATACTGCGCGCCCAGTGGACCGCCGGGGCCGGGGTGGACGCCTGGCGAGGCCCGGGCGGTTTGGGGGAGCGAGGCGGGAAATGTGGCGGGGGCGCGCTGCTGCAGGGCGGCCGGGGGGAGGGTCAGCTCTCGCCTCGGGATCCCTTTATTGTGTAAGGGAGCTGGGAATGGCTCGCCGCAGTGTCTTCCTTGCTTTCTGCAGTCTAGGTCACACCGTGATCCCATAAAACCAGTCTGGAATTGGGTCAGAGGGAAGTTGAAGCCGCAGAGTCCTGGCATTTGCGGGGGCTTTGTGGGCCTGTGGTGGGCGGATGCAGCCCGGGGACGCGGGACGCCCCCGACCGGGCCTGCTTGGGAACTAGGGCCTTAGGGAAGAGGTTGGCGACTCGGCGGGTCTGACCCGGGCTGGTGAGGTTGGAGTAACGTGGCCTGTGTCTACGACCGTTATCTCTGTTTCTTAGGGCCTCTGCAGCTCCCTTCAAAGATCACTGCGGTGGATGGAAGTGGGTGGGGTGGGCTTGGGGTGGGGTGGGGTGGGGGGGAAGCAGGCGGGGTAGATCCAGACTGCAGATGAAACAAAGACTGCTGTTTTCACGGAATAATATAATACCAAATAAAATACTTTGGCTTTGCTGAGATTTTGTTTTTTAGCATTGAAACTGAGGATTCTTTGAGTGAGGTTTAATTATTCTTGATAGTATCTCACTCTGGAAAACTTTATAATCTATTTATTGTTTAATATCCTTCATAAGTCTGCCTTTATTATAATTATTCTCTTAGTGCTATGCTTTTGATATTCAAGTATGCCCTATCTGTCTCTGGTTATGGAAAAGTGGCCATTTTATGCATCTCCTTACTTCTGGGTCTTAAATTCAGTTCTTCTCCGTCCTTATCTGGAGAAAGCATATGGTGTAATTGTGTGATATAGCACGAGCTTTGGCAGCAGAGGGATGTGACCCGGGAGAGCCTGGCTTTTTATTTGGGTTCCTTAGGGAAATCATTACAATGAAGACAGCCGGATGGAAGGTGAGATGGAGGAAATTTTGAAGGGCATGTTGTAGCGTGGAAGGCTATATATATATATGCTTCAACTGTTTATGTACTTGGTTTAATTTGAGGAATTAAAATTCCTGGGGTTGGATTCAAGTTTGGGGAATATTTAATACAGTATAAAGGTATTAATTGGGAAATGAGGCAGGCCAGAAATAGCAGTAGTGGCCTTTTGTATTTGGTTTGTGTTTGTGATCATTTGGTTAAGCACAATTTTGATAAGTTATTAGACAGGCCCAGCTCTATAATGTAAATGACCTCAAGGGCAGCATTGCACAAACTGGTACTGTTCTGTTTTATCTGTTAATTGAGTGATGCTCTGTCATGGATAATTTATCCATCATTTTTGTTTGCCTTTCAGTATGGGCGCAAGCTGTTCTTAAAATTGAGTCATTTTCCTCCATCCGTATCTGCAGTGGGTGCTAGGAAGCAGTGGAGTTGGGTGGCATTTCTATGGAAGAGAAAAATGACCTTGGTGGAGGAGCCCCAGGGTATATGTCAATACTGTAAGGGATGGGAACTTAGGCTCTGTAGGGGGCTAATTCATACAGAGATAAATGATTTAATTATAATTAGTTATTTCAGATGATACCAGCAAACTCAGATTATGTCTGTTACAAAGAGGTTCCTGTTTGTTCCTTTTCCCCCTAAGTACAGGCATTGTTTTCTACAAAATATAAAGCCTTTGCCAGATTGTGTTCACAGTCTTTAAGCCATAATTGATAGGGTTTTTATTTAGTGGAGAAGTAGTATACCGTGTTTTACATGCCCTTCCAAATTTCCTCTGTTTTCACCTTCCATCATTGTAGCATGTACTCTGGAGCTGGACTCAGTTTAATCTCAGCTGTACTACTTGTTAGCTGTGTAACTTGCACCAGTTATTGACTTTCTCTATACCTCAGATTCCTCATCTATAAAATGAAGATATTAACAGTACCTACCTCATAGCACTGTTGTGAGAATTTATAATTGATATATGGAAACTGCTTAGAATAGTGCCTGGCCATGATAAGTGATGTGTTTAACAGTGGTGTTTGCTATTTTAAAAATTATAGTATTGTTCTTTCAGCAAGGCAAAGCATTTCAGAGCGGTGCACTGTTAAACATCAATATTATTCAGATTGGGTACCAGATGTACAACTGAGTAAAAAAAAATACAACATATTTGACAATCACAAGTGAAGAGTTAAACTGAACAAAACGTCTTCATTGGCCTTGTGGACTCAATCAGTCAAATAAACAACAATATGAGCACCTATTACCTGTGAAGCCCTATGGTGCAAGGCAAGGTAGGGCAAGAAGAATGTGGGCTGAACAGTACAGAATGTTAGGAGAAGGATTAAATAGCCTGAGTGACCTGAAAAGAACTTCTGAAAGGGTAGCATTTGGGTCAGGAGTTGAAGGAATAGTTAGTTTTTGGTTGTGGAGAAGTTGAGGCTCATGTGAGGGTAGGGAGCGTGCGTGTAAATATTGACCAGTAGGTACAGATCCCCTGAACACACCAGGGACCAGACTAAGCGCTTGAGACATGACAAGGAACAGGCAGCTGTCCTCACAGTGTTTAGTTGTGGAAGAATCTGAAAAAGTGAAAGTAATTTGTAAGCCTCCGTCCCAGTGAATATATTCATTCCATTTTTTTTTTTTTTTAACAAAACACGTGTATATGTAATTTTCCCCCACAAAATTGAGAGCGTGCTTTGAGTACACGTTTGTGATTTACTGTTTTTTTAAAAAAATATTAAATCATAAGCATTTCCCCACCTAGAAAATGTACTGATAAAATGTACTGATTTGATAAAATAATTTTAAAGTATATAATCAACTTTTGCTGATCCTAGAAATAAGTAGTTCTTATTTATAGTCTCTCCCTAAACTTAAGCATGACCAAATTAAAGAAATGTGCATGTAAAATTGTGTGTGTAAAATTAAAGAAATGTGCATGTGCCTGCTGACAGCAAGCCCTTCCCTACGTGCCGTGTAGGATACGCAGTTTATACTTAATAAGAAGGGAAACTTATCAGCTTTTGTTACAGTCGGATATTTTTCCTTTTAATAGACCCTGTCCTTCCGAAAGGCAGCGTGGGTATCCAATTATTTGTCCTTAAATTTCACCTAGGATGTTTCCTACCTCAGATCTGTGCTTCCTTTCTTCTTACCAGTGTGCAGTTTTTAAGTTGGGAGAAGACTTGTTAATAGTGTGATTAGACCTGTTCTGGTAATTTGCTTTTGAAACTGTTCTTCAGAGTGTAGCGTGCCCAGGAACGTTTTCTGTATTGCCCTCTCCCAAGAGGATACCTGAGAAGATAAATGCCAGTTTAGTTATAAAATGTGTTGTTTTATTTGTAGATGTCATAGTAACCTTAGTCGCATGTTTTGTGATTTTTGCTTTATCCAATTCTATAACCTTTAGAACATCCACGTATTTTTTAAATCGTATTATGATTAGTCTAGATCATTGGTTTCCAACCACTTTTCCTACCCCAGCATACCTACTAGTGACAGTGGCTCACCATGGCAACCACAGAACTATGGAGCAGGGGTTGTCAAGTGTGGCCCCAGACCAGCACCAACAGCAGCATCTGGGAACTTATTAGAAATGCAAAATCTTGGGCTGTACCCCAGACCTACTGAATCGGGAACTGGGGAGGGACCCAGCAATCTGTATTTTCATAAACCTTCCAAGTACTGGTGACACATGTGGGAATTTGAGAACTGCTACTCCAGAGGCATGAGTGTTTGAAATGCATTACATTGTAACAGATAATTTCTGAAGCATCTTAGCAATTTAATTCTGGGAAATTATTGTTAGGGGTTAAAGGGCTGAGGTCTGTACTTTTAATCAGTGATTAATCTTTTAGCACATAGAGCACTTAGGGACGCTTAAAAAAAGTTACAGGTGTTCTCCTTAGAACACATATGCACACACTAAATATATAACATTTTTATACCATTTCAGGGATTTCATGGAGCTTAAAATTTATCTTTGGACTCAAGGTTCAAGGTTAAGAATCTCTTAAGAAGTTTGGACTACTTTATGATTTCTCTTACAGTCTACAATTGATGACTTACATCTATCCTCTTGCCTGCAAAGAAGCCCCAGGATTTTTGGCTGGGTGGAGTGGAGTAGAGAAGTTGGGGGGATTTGATAGCCTAGATTAGGTATTTAGTATTCCTTGTATTTATTTGAATGAAATCATGAAAACCGTGCCTGTGAAATTTATAATCACTTGGAATTTATAGTAATAGTAAAAATGTGTAAGACAGTATTGAATTCCAAAAAGACATTGTCAGGCAGGAATGGGGAATCATGTCAGAAAGGTGAGTGATGAATGCAAAATCCTGTCAGTTTCACAAGCTGAAGAAGAGACGTTTCAGCGGTAACATGTGCGGAGCTTTCTCTAGTAGCCCCTTGTGAACCAACATTAAATGAGTGCTCAATAAACCAGTGAGGCCTTGAGATCATTTAATTGTAAAAGTCACAGAATCAGAACTTTCCTCAATGTAGTTAAGGGTGGTTCCTTTTTTGTGTGTTTCTTCTTGCACTGGTCAGACTGTATCTGACTTTTATGTTTGCTTCTGGGCCATCTATTTTATTTATTTATTTATTTTGAGACAAAGTCTCAAGCTGTCGCCCTGGCATCACAGCTCACAGCAACCTCAAACTCTTTGGTTTAAGCGATTCTCTTGCCTCAGCCTCCCAAGTAGCTGGGACTACAGGCGCCTGCCACAATGCCTGGCTGTTTTTGTTTTTCTTTGGTTATGGTTGTCATTGTTTGGCAGATGGGGATGGATTTGAACCCTCCAGTTCTGCTTGAGCTACTGGTGCCAAGGGGCCATCTACTTTAGAGCAGTGATTTTTCAGTGTGCTGTAGCACACTGATGTGCCGTGAAAGGATTTCAGGTGTGCCATAAAAATTCTTTGAAGACCATTAATTAGGTTATTTTGAGAAGATGTTCAAAGCACATAAATATATTCTTTTTTTTTACTTTTTTTTTTTTAAATCAATATAATTTAAGCGTGCCATGGAAGTTTAACCAGGTTCAAATGTGCCATGATGTAAAAAAGGTTGAAAAATACTGCTCTAGTGGGAAGACATAAGCACATTGGAGTCGGTTTACAGGTGAGAGGTCAGGGTGGAGAGTGAGTCTTGATGAATGGTGGAATGCTGATGAGGTGATGGGGAGGAGCATCTGCTGATGAGAGTGGAGGCCTGGACAGCTACCACCACGTCCCTGGTCCCTGAAATGCTGTTGTGTGAAGCTCAGTTACACTTGTCTTTTGTGGCTCCATTCGGTTACATTAAGACCACATGAGGCCCTAGAGAAGCTTATAGGGGAATTGATTTAGAGTATTTGTAGGAAGAATTTTGAGTCTGTTGTCCGAAGGCAGAATGGCAGGCATGTTTTAGACCTTACCCTTTATTTACTCTCCTGGCAATCATGGGTTTTTGTGGCTGTTTCCTGTGGTCACACTAATTCTGATACCACTTCATGGACCTTTCATTATGCATCTTTATTTTTATTTTTTATTTCTCCTTTTCCTTCTTAACTCCCTGTTTAATTTGTGGTGAGGGGTGAAAGAGGAGATGACAAGGAAAAAAAAGTCAACCGGGAACTTTTTTCCTTCGGCCTGTTTTTAATCCATCAGTAACTGAGGGCAAATCTTGAGTGGTCGTCAGACAGCCAGAGTCATAATTTGTGGTCACTCCCACAATTTACCTTGGACACTTGGTTAGTATGGCCATGAAGAAGAAAACCCCAGCTCCTTAACTCAGAGTTTATGCTTTATGCTTACTAAAGGTTTTTAAGTTTCTTAGGAAAGTAAAACTTACAAATTATTTCGTATTTCTTAAACATCTAACTTTGTCTTCCTCCACTTCTCGTAGAGGCGATTGCTCTTGGATCCTTCTGTTTACAATGGCACAGAGAACTGGACTTGAGGATCCAGAGAGGTATCTCTTCGTGGACAGGGCTGTCATCTACAATCCTGCCACTCAAGCTGATTGGACAGCTAAAAAGCTGGTGTGGATTCCATCAGAACGCCATGGTTTTGAGGCAGCTAGTATCAAAGAAGAACGGGGAGATGAAGTTATGGTGGAGTTGGCAGAGAATGGAAAGAAAGCAATGGTCAACAAAGATGACATTCAGAAGATGAACCCACCTAAGTTTTCAAAGGTGGAGGATATGGCAGAATTGACATGCTTGAATGAAGCTTCCGTTTTACATAATCTGAAGGATCGCTACTATTCAGGACTTATCTATGTAAGTACCTGTCCCCACATAATCATGTGAAATGGTAGCTGGGAATTAATGTAAATTGTATATCTTGTTGTAATCTAATGAGAATGTGGAATTCCCACATTCTCTGTTTAACACTGCTGTTTCTAGATCTAGATAGTAGGATTGTCTCTTGTTTACCCAAGTCTTGGTTTACTTTAAATCTTCACATGTTCAACTTAACACATTGACTGCCACACTGCTTTTCCTTGGGGTCACAGTGTTTTATTGGGTCAAGAGATGTGTGAGTTATATATGCTTCACAAGGCCTAGCGCTCAAAACTAGCATAAATTAAACACAACTCATGTGGCATTCAATGTGTTACGTCTTCCAGTCTGCAATTCAACATAATAAAATGTTTTTTGAAGTGGTCTGGAGCACAGTAAGGTGGGAGAGAGCATGCGTCAGAAAGAGCAGGGAGTTTAAAAGGGTGGTGAGAGTTGCATTATTATAGGAGGATATATATAGCAAAATGGTAGAAAATCAAGTGCATATCCAGGAGTATAAAGCAAAGAGGCTGCAAGCTTAGATGTTGAAGAGCAAGAACAGTTTTGTTGGGTGCAGGGAAGTAGGAAGGATAAATGCTGAGGTTTTTAAGAGGAAACAGTTCAGGGTTGAGATTGAGGCTGTGGTTAGTTCCTGACACCTATGTCAGAGTCACTGTGTCACTCGCTGATCTATGGAAGTTACCGACGGTAATAAGGGTTCAGGTAGAGTGGAAAAATGAGAGCCAGATAATAAAAAACAATTCTGAAATGACAAAATAGGTTTGAAGGGCTGGTAGACAGAGATGGCAGTGATTTTGAAGAAGATAGCTTAGATGGGACTTAAAGTGAAGGGAAGTAGGAAAGTTGACAGAGTTCAAAATTAGAAAAGGGTGGTTGAATTTTATGTAAGGAGTGTACTGTTGAAGCTTGTGAGTAATTCGAAGCTAGTTTTCTCATAGGAACAGTTTATTTCAGGAACATTTACTGGCCATCTGCTGTCATCTAGGTGCTGGGGACAGTGTGGTAAACAAGACTGGCTGGGTCCCTGCCTTCATAAATGGCCTGAGGGGGAGTGAAACGGCCATGGGATCAAGCAAGCAGGCTCTGCAGGGTGGGTCAGTGAAGAGCTCTTTGAGCTGGAGTCTGACTGGTGGGAAAGAGCTGGCTATGGGAAAGGAATAATTCATTCATGACGTTTGTCAGAGCAGTTTCAGTCAAGCCTGATGCCCCCTTTTTCTTCTCTATGAAGTAGGATGCAAAGCAGGAGAGTGAGAGGCAGCCTCAGGGGTGGGAAGGTGGTTTGAGGAGAATGGAAGAGGCTTGGAAAGAGAAGGTGGCAAGCATAAGAAAACGACAGCAGAATAGCTCTGAAAATGCAGCTGGCTTAGTACAAATGGGGCAAAGCTCTATCCCCAATTTTAGATCTTCTCAGACAGTCAAATTTTTTCATGTCAACAACAGAAGAAAATATAAACAACCCTCATGCATCATCACTTAAAAAAAAAAAAGAGAGAAGCTGGGTGCGGTGGCTCATGCCTGTAATCCTAGGACTCTGGGAGGCAAGGTGGGTTGATTGCCTGAGCTCATGGTTCGAGACCAGCCTGGGCGTGCGTGAGACGTCTCGTCTCTAAAAAGTAGCTGGGCCTTGTGGCGGGTGCCTGTGGTCCCAGCTACTTGGGAGGCTGAGGCAAGAGAATCACTTAAGCCCAAGAGTTTGAGGTTGCTGTGAGCTTTGATGCCATGGCACTCTACCCAGGGTGACATAGTGAGACTCTTTCTCAAAAAAAAAAGAAAAAAAAAAGAGAGAGAATTCAGCTGAGACTGAATAACCACATGTAAGGTGACTGCATTTTTGTTTAAGAGTGTGATTTTGCCAGACCGTGGGATTGCTTAGGTCTGTGCAGGAGGGGAGCTTTGAATCGTCTTTGCTGCCACAGGTCATTCACTGCTTGTCTTTGGAGTCCTGGTTCGGTAGGAGTAGAAGTCTAGGAAGGACGGGGCTGATGGATCAAGGGCTGGAATATTTAATGATGCTGAAGAAGTGAGTTAATGGGGGGTTAGAGTTAGGGTTAATGGGGGGTGAGGGAGTGAAAAAAAAAACTGGAAAATTAAAAGGTTGTATTCAGAAAGTAAAGTCGACATCTGAGATTTGAGAAGTGGGTCAATGTGGATGAAACCCAGAGCTGTGATTCGCAAAGGGTTGGAAATGGCACCACCAAAAAATCATGAAGGACAGCCTGCAAAGGAATGAGGCTGGTTTTCTGCCAGAGCCCCCACTCTGATCACCCCTTTATAGATGTAGGTGACTGCAATCAGGAGAGAGAGGAGATAAACAAAAGGGAAGGAGACTGTGGTTGTCAAAGGGAAGGAATGAAGGAAATGGCACTCTGAGATTTTACAGATAATTTTTACTGAATTTTATTCGCTCCACCACCCCCCCCCCTCCACTTAACTCAAGGACAATCTGAGTGAATTTCTGAGTTAGTTTCTTTTCAAAGCACAGCCTCCTTGGTTTTTACCAAGAGAAGGATCTCGGTTTTTCTCAAAGTATTAAGGTCACAACAGGGATTGGGGGGTTGGGCAGCGCCTGTGGCTCAGAGGAGTAGGGGGCTGGCCCCATATGCAAGAGGTTGAGGGTTCAAACCTTGCCCTGGCCAAAAACTGCAAAAAAAGAAAACAGAGATTGGGGGGTTGAAAAGATCATACCTTGAATTAGTTGGTGGAGAGAAAGTGTTTTTACCTAAGATTCCAGTTGGAGCCCTTGACTCTAAAGAAGTCTTGTTAGGAGAAGGGGGCTGGAGTGAGCCCCCTTGGTCAACATCATCATGAATTTTCATTGGGCTTTGCAGTTAAATGGTCGGTTGAGATCGATTGATTGATATAGATGCTGTAACAGCTTGGGTAGTACCTTTTGGACATATCGCTAGAGATAAGATATGACATAAATTCATCTAAACAAGGTAGGTTGCTAAAAGGCTTAATTATGTTCTTTCTTTATATTTTCTTTGGATTTATTCTCTCTGACCTCCAAATTTTTGGGTCATGAATTTTCATCGTTTTTAATCATTTAAAACTGTAAGCATCTTCTGTTTTAGCTCACCTCACAAGTTTCTATATGTTGTAGTATTTTTATTATTCACTTGTAAATATTTTCTAATTTCTATTATGATTTCTTTAACCAATGAACCATTTAAAAGCATACTTTTAAAATTTAACAAAGTTGGCTTTTTAAAAGTTCTTTTTATTATTGATTTTTAATATAATTGCATTGCAACCAAAGAATATTGTTTGTAGTATATTGTTCCTTGTTTTTGTTGAGACTTGCATAGTATATTGCCAGTTCTTACCAGTGTTATAATGCGTTTGTAAAGAATGTGTATTCTGTTGGGTGTAGGTTTCTCTATATGGCCATTGGATTAAGTTTGTTAGTTGTGTTTGTTCAAATCTTCCATAACGTTGCTAATTTTCATCTGCTTGATGTATCAGTTACTGAGAGAAGTGTGTTAAGATCTCCCAATGTTGTTTTATAAACTAAGTATGCATCCATAAACAATATGGTTTAATTTTGCCTGGTTTTGAATTTTTATATAGACAAATCTTCTAGCGTATAGCCTTTGTGTCTGTTTTTTGCTTGTTTGTTTTCCCTCTGGATTATATGTTCAAGATTTATCCACATTGTTGTTTTGTGTTGTTGTAACTCAGTAGTTATCAAAGTGTGGTCCGTGAACCTCTAGGATTTCCCAAAACCCTCTCAGGGGATCTGAGAGGTCAAAACTATTTTCATAATAATACCAAAATGTTATTTGCCCTTTTCACTGTCGATATTTGTACTCATGGTGCAAAAGCAATTATGAATAAAACTCCTAACACCTTATCATGAATAAAGGCGGTGACCCCAGACTGTACCAGTAATCATTTTATTCCTCACTGCCATTTATTGGCAGTTTAAAAGATCGCGTTTCACTCAAGAATGTCCTTGATAAAGCAGGAAAGATGATTGATTTTATTAAATCTCAACCCTTGAGAACATGTCTTTTTAATATTCTGTGTGATGAAATGCTAAGTATGCACAAAGCATTTCTGCTGTATAATGGTAGCCTTAAGGAAGAGCATGTGTTTAGTTATTTGAGTTGCAAGCTAATCTTGTTACTTTTTTAATAGAACACTATTTTCATTTGATAAAATGACTGATAGATAAACTATGGTTACTCATACAGAAGTATTTGGCTGACATTTTCTTGAAAATGAACAAAGTGAGCATGTCACTTCAAAGAAAACAGCTGACTATATTTGTTGCCAATGATAAGATTTGAATTTTTACATGAAAATTACAATTTTAGGAAATTTGAACCTACTACCATGAACTTGACAGTATGGCAATACTTTAAAACTTTTCTGATATGATAGATAGTGATCATAAAGAAAATGTTTGGTTGTGGGTTTCTTTGATGTCCTGTAGTGAAATGTCATCATCTGAAAGACTTGAATAATTTAGTGAGCCAATGTTTTCCAAATGATGTATGCATGAGGTTACAAAATCATGCATGGGTGAAAGAGTCATGCAGTATGTGAAATAAGCCTGTAGATTTTGATATAACAGGATATGAGGAGTTCACTGATAGGAGTTTCAGGTGCTATATTGCGTTAAATCTTTAAAAAACTATCACTTATTAAGTTTTGGTAGTATCAAAGATGAATAATCACAGTTATGTGAAAAGGCTGTTAAACTATCTGTGTAAGAGTGATTTCCTTCATGTGCTTCAACCAAAACAATGTATCACTATAGCCTGAATGTAGAAAAGCAGTCATGAAAATTTAACTGTATTTATTAAGCTAAATAATAAAAGTTTTGCAAAAATATCGAACAGTGAGTGCCACTCTCTCACTTTTGTTTCGGAAAAACAGACATTTATTTGTTGCAAGAAATGTTATTTATGCTAACGTAATGTTGTTTTAAAATGAATAAACAGGGTGGTGCCTGTGCTCAGTGAGTAGGGCACTGGCCCCATTTGCCGAGGTTCGAACCCAGTCCCAGCCAAACTGCAACAACAACAAAAAAAATAGACGGGCGTTGTGGCGGGCACCTATAGTCCCAGCTACTCGGGAAGCTGAGGCAAGAGAATCGCCTAAGCCCAAGCTAGAGGTTGCTGTACGGCACTCTACCGAGAGCGACAAAGTGAGACTCTGTCTCTAAAATAAATAAATAAATAATAAAATGAATAAGCATTTAAGAAATTCCTTACATATTTTATATAAAACAAAAGGTCTTTAGGATCCCTAATAATTTCTAAGAATGTAAAAGAGCCCTGAAATTAAAAAAAAAAATTGAGTAGTTTATTCATTTTTCATGGAGTATATTATTGCATTGTAAGATTAACAAATTTCAACTTCTCAACCGTTTGTACATTGGTTGTACATTTGTCTTTCTTCCAGTCTGGTGCTATTATGAGCATTGCTTCAATGAATGGCCCTTACATATCTGGTGCACATAAGTGTGTGTCTAGGAGGGGAACTGCTGCATGATAGGCTATAATATCTGTGACTTCAGCTTGTCTGGATGATGCCTCATTGAGTCAGTCTCCGCAGAAAACAGAAGACTCTCAAACGAGGTATTTTGAGAGTTTAATACAGGGAAAACTTACAAATGTGGGTAGAGTTTAAAAAACAAATCAGTGATAGTGCAGCCAGTATTGGGAAACTGAGATGATGGCTGAGAGCCCTTGATACATCTGGAAAGAGGGTAACTGAATGGAGAAGTCCACCTGCGAGGAGCTGTGGCCTTCTTAGAGGGGTGCAGGCAGCTCATGCTAATTGGCAGAAAGAGAGCCTGGGGAATAAATATCCTGATCTTCTCTCACTCTCAGTCTCCTGCTCATGTCTCCCATCTGCTGAACTCAGTTTGAAGCCAGAAGAGAAGGGAATTTAATAATTTTCTTAGCATCAGCCTCAATTTTATCTGGAATCGAATTTTGTGTATGGTGTGAGGTAACTATCTAATTGATCCAGTGCCATTTACTGAAACATAAACCTTTCTCCGCTGCTCTGAAGTGCCACATTTGTCGTAAATCAGGTATTCATAAATATGTTCTTGACTTTTTATTGCTTCGTGAGTCTGTGTGCTAATCTTTTGGACATTACATTTTCTTAATTATTACAACTTTGTAATATATTTTAGTATCCAGTGTGGCAGTGTGGTAAAGCCATCTCATATTTGTTGTTTAGGAATTTTTTTTTTCTTTGAGACAGGATCTCGCTCTTGTCGCCCTGGCTGAAGTGCCATGGTGTCATCATAGCTCACAGCACCCTCAAACTCCTGGGCTCAGGTGATCCTCTTGGCTCAGCCTTCTAGTAGCTGGGACTGGGGCTATAGGTGCCCACCATGATGCCTGGCTAGTTTTCCTATTTTTAGTAGAGATGGTGTCTCACTCTTGCTTAGGCTGGTCTCCTGAGCATTCTACCTGACTTGGCCTCCCAGAGTGCTAGGATTACAGGCAGGAGCCACCACAACTGGCCTTTTAGCATTGTTTTGGTTGTCAGTTCCTTTGCATTTCAATGTAATTTTAGAATCCACTTGTCAGTTTTTCATTTACACTCACACATGCCCTGTTAGAATTTTGATTTTTTTCTTTTTGAGATACTGGTTTCACTTCGTTGTCCAGTCTGGAGCGCACTCTCAAACTCCTGGGCTCACAGAATCCTCCTGCCTTAGCTTCTTGAGTAACGGGGACATGACACTATGACTGGCTAATTTCTTTACTAAATTTGTAGAGATGGGGTCTTGCTGTGCTGTTCAGGTGGCTCAAACTCCTGAGCTCAAGTGATCCTCCTGCCTTGACCTCCCAAAACGCTAGGATTCAGGTGTGAGCCCAGCCCAGATATTATTTAAATGTTTTTAATTTTGTCCTTATAATACATATGGTATATGCATAATATGTACATAATTGTTACTGTTATGTGGAAATACCATGTTTTTTATAATTAATTTTTTTGTGTATTGGCTTTATATATGGTTGCCTAAGTTTACTTAATTTTTATAATTGTTTAGCTGAAGATTCTTTTGGATTTTCTGTGAATACACTTGTGATGTCTGCAAATAGTTTTATTATTTTCTTTCCGATTCTTACATATTTCTTTTGCTTGTTTTATAGCACCGTGTAGCACCTTTGGTGCAGTCTTTTTTTTTTTTTTTTTTTTTTTAAGTAGAGTGGTACCCAAAGGCATTCTTTATTTTTAGACAGAGTCTCATTTGGTCTCCCTTGGTAGAGTGCCATGGCATCTTAGCTCATAGCAACCTCAAACTCTTGGGTTCAAGTGATTCTCTTGCCTCAGCCTCCCAGGTAGCTATCACAACGCCCGGCTATTTTTTAGAGATGGGGCCTTGCTCTTGCTCAGGTTCATCTCAAATTCATGAGCTCAGGCAGTCCACTCACTTAGCCTCCCAAGTGCTGAGATTGCAGGTGTGAGCCATCACACCACACCCATATTCTTATATTATTTCTCATCTCAACAAATATTTCATCATTAAGAATGATATTTGCTATAGTTTTCCTCTATTCCTGTGGAGTTTTCCTCTATTCCTAGTTGTTATCCCAAATGGATGATTTTTTTAAAATCCTGAGTGCATGTTAATTTATCATATATTTTTCCATTTGATAATGGAATAAGATGATACTGTGATTATTTTTCTTGTTATGTTGTTATTGTGGTGAATTATGTCTATTTTTGAGTGTTAAATTAACCTTGTAAGGACCAGGTATTCTTTGCATATGTGTATACATACATATCTATATATATGTAGAGAGAGAGAGAATACTCAATTATTTTTGTTAATATTTTGTTTAGGGTTTTTGTATCTATATTCATCAGTGAGATTAACTTAAATTTTTTTCCTCCTATAATGTCCTTATCATATTTTGCTATCAAGATTATGCTGGTTTGGGCCGTGCCTGTGGCTCAGAGGGTAGGGCACTGGCCCCATATGCTGAGGGTGTCAGGTTCAAACCTGGACCTGGCCAAACTGCAACAAAAAAATAGCCAGGCATTGTGTCAGGCACCTATAGTCCCAGCTACTCCGGAGGCTGAGGCAGGAAAATCGCCTAAGCCCAGGAGTTGGAGATTGCTGTGAGCTGTGATGTTGTGGCACTTTACTGAGGGCAATAGAGTGAGACTCTGTCTCTAAAAAAAAATAAAAATAAATAAAAAAAAAAAGATTATGCTGGTTTATAAAATCAGCTAGGAAACATTTCATCCTTGTTTGTTCTCTGGATGAGTTTGGATGAGATTAGTGTTTTTCTTTTTAAAATAATAATAGTGTTTTCTTTGTGGGGAAATTTTTCTGTATGAGATAAAGAACTTTTCAGATTTTTAATTTCTTGTGTCAGTTTTGATAATTATATTTCTTTCTAGGAGTTTATCTATTTCATCTAAATTTTCAAGTTTATTAACATTAATTATTCAGAATACCCTCTTATTTTCTGTAGGATCTATAGTGATGTTTCTTTCATTCCTGATCTGATCATTTGTTTTATACCAGGGGTTTATCAATTTTATTAGTCTTTTCAAATAACAGGCTTTAGACTGTTTGTTAGACTTTTGATTTTGTTGGTTTTCTTTTATTTTCCTACCTATTCACTTTTCACACATTTGTTTTTTCCTTCTTTGTTTAGATCTCATTTGTTATTCATTCTCTAACTTCTTGAGATAAATATTTAGATTATCGATGTTTTTTCAGCCAGCCATTTTCTTTTTTTCTACCTATTTTTTATTTTTTATGTTTTTTTTTTTTTTTTTGAGACAGGTTATTACTCTGTCACCCAGCTGGAGTACAGTGTGTCATCCTAGCTCATTGTAGCCTTAGACTCCTTAAGGTCAAGGAAAGCAATCCTGCTTCAGGTTCCTAAGTATCTGTGACTACAAGTACATGCCACCATACCCAGCTAATCAGTCCTCTTTTAAATTTTTTATTGAGATGGGGTCTCACTGTGCTGCCCAGGCTGGTCTTGAATTCCTGGAATTAAATGATTCTCCTGCCTCAGCTTCCTGAGTAGCTGGGACTATAGGCATACACTACCATATTCGACTAATTTTTTTTTTTTTTTTTTTTTTTTTTTTTTTTGAGACAGAGTCTCATTCAGTTGCCCAGGGTAGAGTGCCATGGCGTCATAGCTCACAGCAACCTCAAACTCTTGGGCTCAAGTCATTCTCTTACCTCAGCCTCCCAGGTAGCTGGGACTATAGGTTTGTACCACCATTCCCGGCTAATTTTTTTTTTCCCCCCATTTTTAGTAGCGATGGGGTCTCACTCTTGCTCAGGCTGGTCTTGAAACTCCTGAGCTCAAGCAATTCACCGACCTCGGCCTCCCTGAGTGGTAGGATTACATGTCCGGCCACACTCAGCTAATGTTTTTTTTTTTTTTTTTGAGAGAGAGAGTCTCACTTTGTTGCCCTTGGTAGAGTGCTGTAGTGTCACAGCTCACAGCAAGCGATTCTTTTGCCTCAGCCTCCCAAGTTGCTGGGACTACAGGCACCTGCCATAACGCCTGGCTGTGTTTTAGAGATGAGGTTTCTCTCCAGCTCATGCTGGTCTCAAATCTGTGAGCTCAGGCAATCCACCCCCCGCCCCCCCTTGGCCTCCCAGAGTGCTGGGATTACAGGCATGAGCCACAGTGCCTGGCCCACACTTAGCTAATTTTTAAATCTTTTGTAGAGACAAAGTCTTGCTAGATTGCCTAGGCTGGTCTCAAACTCCTGGCCTCCAGCAGTCAATTCTCTAGCCTCAGGCTCTTAGAGCGCTGGGATTACACACCTGAGCCACCACCACACTTGGCCCATAACCAGTAATTCTCTCAAAGTGCTTTAAAGGCTGTAAATTTCATTCTAAGTACTCCTGTACCTGTAGTCTACAAGTTTTAATATGTTGTGTGTTTATTATCATTCAGTTTAAAATAATGAGAATGCTTTATTTGAACTTTTGTGTTATTTAGAAGTAAATTGCTTAGGGTGGCGCCCGTAGCTCAGTGGGTAGGGCAACAGCCACATACACTGAGGTTGGTGGGTTCGAACCCTGGGCCTGCTAAAACAATGACAACTGCAACAACAAAAAAAAATGTCCAGGTGTTGTAGCGGGCGCCTGTAGTCCCAGTTGCTTGGGAGGCTGAGGCAAGAAAATCGCTTAAGCCCAAGAGTTTGAGGTTGCTGTGAGCCATGATGCTACGGCACTCTACCGAAAAAAAGGGGAAGGGGGTAAGTAAATTGCTTAATTTCTAAACAGGGCATTTTCAGGTTTATTTTGTCATTTCTAATATAACTTCCCTCTGTCCCTTTTGCAACCCCCACTTGGTCAGAAATCATACTTTGAATGATTTAAATCCTTTAATATTCATTAGATTTGCTTTATGGTCTATTACATGATCGATTTGAGTAAAAAGTCATTGCATGCTTAAGAAGTATGTATGTTGAGCAGTTATTGGATGCAGGGTTCTATATGTGCAGTGTTGTTCAGTCTTATCTGTCCCTAGTGTGTTATTTATAATCTGCTTGTTCCACTAGTTACTGTGAAAAATCTTTCTCTTTTTCGTTCTGTCAGTTCTGCTATGTACATACTGAAGCTATGCATATCACATATATGCAAATGTAGACTTTTTTTTTTCTGGTGAATTGTCATGATTAATGTTTAGTGTTTCTTGCAAAGTTGGCTGTGTCTCATATTAGTATTAGCATTTTTTATTTTGGGTGTTTGCTTGGTTCATTGCTTTTAAAACTTATTTTTAGCTTTTCTGTGTCTTTATACTTAAGGTGTGTCTCTTACAAATTGCCTATAGTTGTTATTTTTGTCCCGAATCTGACGATATTAGTTTATATACATCTTATGGCTGATACATTTCAGTTTAAATCTGTCATCTGATTTCTTGCTTTCTTTTTGTCCTACCTTTGTTCTTTTTTTCTCCCCTTTATATCTTTTTTTGGATTGGGTAATTTTTTTTATTTCTCCATCTTTTTGCCTATTGTTTGCTATACAGTTTTGCTGTTCCTTTAGCTCTTTTTTTAGACAGAGTCTCACTCTGTCACCCTAGGTAGAGTGCCCTGGCATCATCATAGCTCACAGCAACCTCAAACTCTTGGGCCCACGTGATCCTTGTGCCTCAGCCTCCGTAGGACCTGGGGCTACAGACAGGCACTTGCCACTACACTGGGCTAGTTTTTTCTCTTTTTAGTAGAGATGGGGATCTCGCTTCTGCTCAAGCTGGATCTGAAATGAGAGAGAACTCAAGGGATCCACCTGCCTTAGCTTTCCAGAGTGCTAGGATTATAGCCATGAGCTGCCATGCCCAGCTCCCTTACCTATTCTAACATGTATCCTTAGAGACTGATATAAAGTAGAAATTGTACCACCTCCCAGATAATGAAAGGTCTTCCCTCCTAATTTATATGCTGTTGTTGTTTATTTTAAATCTTTCTTTCTCTATATTTTTTCAGATTAATCCAAGGATACAGATAATTAGGTTACATTGTTTGTATTTGTTAGGTGGAGTCCAAATTGTAGTTGTGAATTTTTTCTATATTTTAAAACCCACAAGATACATTACTTTTTGATACTACAATATTCATTTAGTCATATCTATTTACCCTTTCTGTTGTTTTTCATGGTTTTTTTTTTTTTTTTTTTTTTTTTTTTTGCCTTAGCTTCTATCTTTTCTTTTAGAAAGGGCCTCTTTTATCTATCTGAAAGTGTCTATTTTTCCTTTATTTTTGAAGTTTGCTTGGTTCTGTTTTTGCTGGAGTTGAAATTGAGAGCTGCCAGTTGTTTTCTTTCAGCGCTGTGAAGATAACCATTGTGTTATATTCTGCCTTCCATCTTTTTCTGTTGAGAATTTAGCTTGTAGTTTTATCATTTCTCTGTTGAAGGTAATCTGTATTCACATACCTACCCATCCTGCCCTGCCCTATTCCCCTGGCTGTTTCTAAGTTTTGTGTTTTTCTTTTTGTCTTTGGTTTTCTAAGTTTCATTCTGATGTGCTTAGGGAAAGTTTTCTTTCATACACAGTTTCCTCCCCTTGTCTTTAAGGTTGCATTTCCAGACCTCCAGGGGAGGACTGAATCCACGGACAGTGCTGAGATTTGTACTATGTTTTCCTATGCGTGCATACTTACCATAAAGGTGATTGTCTTCTTTTTTTTGAGACCGAGTCTCACTATGTTGCCCTCGATAGAGTGCCATGACATCACAGCTCACAGCAACCTCCAACTCTTGGGCTTAAGCGATTCTCTTGCCTCAGCCTCCCAGGTAGCTGGGGCTACAGGAGCCCACCACACGCCTGGCTATTTTTTTGTTGCAGTTGTTATTATTGTTTAGTAGGCCTGGGTTGGGTTCAAACCCACCTGCCTCGGTGTATGTGGCTGGCGCCCTAACCACTGAGCTACAGGCACCAAGCCAGATCAATGGTTAATTTATAAATGAGGCATGGTAAAAGATTAACAATCATACATTAAAATAGAATATTTAAATATTAAAATAGAATAATTCTAACAACACATTGTAATAACAGGCAAATGTGGTCTCTTTCTCTCTTAAAATACCTTATTGTATCAAACTCTTGTGATGATGTGACTTTTTTTTTTTCCTTCTTCATAAATACATGGATAGAAGATCCATTCCTTCTATGGAATGCATAGATAGATATTAGCGACATCAGCATATAATATTTTTTTTTTGTCTCATTAAGTTGAGAACTTTCACCATTTCACTTAAAGGAAGCATTTTATGGCTTCTCTTTGGCATAACTGAATGGCCAGCATCGTAATGCTTATGCCATGGGGCCATTATTAAGTAAAATAAAGGTTGCAGAACACAATGGATCTGAATGAGAGGGCTACTAAGTGTCTAGCAGGTGGGGACCATATATAACACTGATCCTCTGGACGTAGGGGATTCATGTCCCGTATGGGGCAGTGCTAAATTTTAGCACCTACTAGAAAGAAGAGCACACGACTTAAGACTTCTGAACTCTTTATTTATGGAGTTTTCTGTGTATTTTTTGGGCTGTGTTTCATTGAAGGTAACTGAAACTGCAGAAGTGAAACTTCAGGTAATGGGGAGCTACTGTTTTCAGCTTGGGGTTTCTAGTGTTTTTGAATCTGTGGCTTGATGCCTTTTGTCAGTTTTGAAAAATTCTTGGCCATTATCTTTTCAGATCCTGCTTCTGCTCCTTTCTCTCTTTTCTCTTTCTTAAACCCATATAACTGGTATGTCAAGCCTTTTCACCATGTCCCATCTAGCTGTCACATTCCTCTACATTTTCATCCTTACTTTTTTAGGTTAAGTCTGGCTATTTGCTTCTGATTAAAATGTCAGTCCACTAATTCTTTCTTCAGCTATATCTGATTTGTTGTTAAACACATGAATTCTTAATTTCAATTACTGCTTTTTCAGTTTTAGAATTTTTGTTTGGATTTTCTTTTAGTAGTTTCCTATTCTCTTTCAGAATTCTAATCATATATTTCATTTACTTGCATGTATTATAATCCAGGTTAATAATACACGTCAATAAAAATAGACTCACCAGGGATCCAGTTATTATCTTGTGTTTTAT
The DNA here is from genome assembly GCA_963574355.1 of Loris lydekkerianus. NCBI lineage: Eukaryota > Metazoa > Chordata > Mammalia > Primates > Lorisidae > Loris > Loris lydekkerianus. The sequence goes on from CAUYPK010027599.1 coordinate 39,613, forward strand.
TTATTTATTAGACAAAAGTTTCACTTTTGTCACCCTATGATGCCATAGCATCACAGCTCACAGCAACCTCAAACTCTTGGGCTCAAGTGATTTTTTCGCTTCACCCTCCCAAGTAGCTGGGACTACAGGTACCCGCCACAATGCCCGGCTATTTTTAGAGACGAGGTCTCACTCTGGCTCAGGCTGGTCTTGAACTTGTGAGCTCAGGCAGTCCACCCACCCTGGCCTCCCAGAATGCTGGGATTACAGGTGTGAGCCAGTGTGCCCAGTCTTATCCTGGGTTTTAGTTACAATTTGTTGCCTTATGTACCTGGTTATCATATTGCAAAGATAGCTTGAGGCTCTGGATAACATTAAGCTTATTTTGGAGTTTTGCTTTTGGTAGGTAGTTAGGGTAAGAGAAACTAGAGCACATAGTTCAATCGGGGTTGACCTTCTAGCTGAGCTTCAGGGTGTGAGGGCTGCTCTATTTCTGGCATAGTCAGAACTCTTAGGGTGCAATCATCGGGGTCCCAGCTGATGGGACCTCTCCCACAGCCTTCTCCTCCTAGGGGGCTGAAACTCTTAAACTTTTTCTTTTCTTTTCTTTTCTTTTTTTTTTTTTTTTTTGAGACAGTATCTCACTTTGTCACCCCCTGTAGAGTGCTCTAGCGTAATAGCTCACAGCAACCTCAATCTCTTGGGCTCAAGAGTTTCTCTTGCCTCAGCCTCCCAAGTAGCTAGGACTATCAGTCACCTGCCACAATGCCAGGCTGTTTTTTTAGAGATGGGATTTCACTGTAGCTCAGAGCTGGTCTGGAAGTCATGAGCGCAGGCAATCCACCCGCCTAGGCCTCCCAGAGTGCTGGGATTACAGGTGTGAGCCACTGCACCCAGTCCCTGTTCTTCTTCTTCTTCTTCTTTTTTTTTTTTCAGTAGAGATGGAGGCTGACTCTTGCTCAGGCTGGTCTCAAACTTGTGAGCTCAAGCAATCCATTGATCTTGCCCTCCCAGAGTGCTAGGATTATAGGTGTGAGCCACCACGCCCAGCCCCGAACTCTTCAATTTTTGCTGGCTTAGCTGTGTGTCCCTCAAAGCTCTGCTTAGTTTCTTGTTTCTCAGCAGCACGTTTTGGGATTTGTAACTATTATCCGTTTAAAACTGAAATAATTTTATATCATCTTATATTCAGTTTTCACATTTTTTCTTATGCCTCACAAATAGGTCATAAATGGTCGGTCTGTTAAGTTCAGGATCCACAAAGATTGCTATTTTATAATTGGTTGTTGTCTTAGTCCATTTTGTGCTGCTAGAACAGGATACTACAGGCTGTGTGATTTAAAAACAGTAGAAATGTGCACCTATTTGGTCACAGTTCTGGTTCCTACGGATGTTAATACCCAGTGATAAACATGGTTCAGATCTCTTACGTCAGGAGGGGCTTCTGAGTGGTGAGAGTGATGCCTTCACTCCTGCATTTGCTAGCTTGATGAATTCTTTTTAACTCAATGTATAGTCTTTCCACACATTGAGTTTTTCAAGTATTTATTTATTTATGCGGAATTTTGGCTTTTTTTCTCTTAAAGGAGTAGTAGCATTATCCTTCCTCTGCCCTCTGTATTCACCTACCTTCTGTATATTATTATTTTTTTAATTGATTTTACCTTTGTAACTTCTTATTCTTTTTAATATTTTGCTTTTGGCCTATTTTTAAGAAGGACACTCTGCCGGGCTAAATGCACCTACTCCTGTCATTTGATTTCCTGAAGCGTCTGTTCTCTTTATTTTATTTCAGATGATTCCTTGAAATCTTGTCTTAGTCACCTGTTTTTGTCCTTAGGCATTTCTGTTCTGCTATGTAGAGTCCATGTCATACTGTATTATGTTGCAGATAAAAATCTTTCTGAGAGATTTCTTCTAGCTTATTATGTAGGTAATTTCCACAGGTCATTTCTTTCTTTGAGTCCTGTGGAAAATGATGTTTTCCTTACATATTTTACAGGGATTTTCTTTCCTTTTTTAAAAATATGCACGTGAATTTTATCTAGATGCAGTGTTTGTAGGTGTTACAGGGCAATTTATTCTTTCCTCCCTCCCTTTCCTTTTAGGCGGTGGTCCGATTTCTTCCGAGCCACAGTTGGGGTGTAGGGTTAGGTGATGTTCCCAGTTCAGTCCCCGGGCTCCTAGCTGGAGAATGTTGTATCTCTGCTCCATTGCGTTGGTATCCGCAGCTGCGTTCATTTCCTGCTTCTCTACTCCTTTGAACTTATGAAACAATGCGTATGCATACTCCTACTATCTTAGCAAGAGGCTTGACACTTGAAGGATAAGTAGAAGTTGCCAATACTGGACAGAGGAGGACGGGCATTTCCAGGCAGAGTGGTCAGTGTAGGTGTAAGCCAGGAGGGGTAAAGCA
>CAUYPK010027601.1:0-19998 GCA_963574355.1 Loris lydekkerianus
AGTTATTGTGCTAAGACATTTACATTCCACATTTAAAATAGATCTGCCATTTAATCCTATAATTCCTCAACTAGGCATATATCCAGAAGACCAAAAATCACACCATAACAAAGATACTTGTACCAGAATGTTTATTGCAGCCCTATTTATAATTGCTGAATCATGGAAAAAACCCAAGTGCCCATCGATCCATGAATGGATTAATAAATGGTGGTATATGTACACCATGGAATATTATGCAGCCTTAAAGAAGGATGGAGACTTTACCTCTTTCATATTTACATGGATGGAGCTGGAACATATTCTTCTTAGTAAAGTATCTCAAGAATGGAAGAAAAAGTATCCAATGTACTCAGCCCTACTATGAAACTAATTTATGGCTTTCACATGAAGGCCAAGTTTTTCACTGTTCTTAGCTCAAGTTCAGTAGGCTCCATGAAAAAACGAGTCTCAATTTGTTGTATGACTTTGCTTAAATTCAAGAGCTCTGAAATACCTTATTTTGACCACTTTATTTAGTTTTGTAGTTGATTTTTGAGTTTTATCAGACTCTTCAACCAAAAGTCAGAAGAATATTTTTATATAAATGCTTATACAGAAAGCTAAAGACACTTAGAAACTTTTACTTCTCAAATCCATAATTATATCTGCCTTATGATATTGACCTCTTTCTCAGAAAATACTAAGTGCTAAATAGACAGGACTATGTTTCTTTATGCTTTTTATTTCTTCATGGTTTTGACAGTGCAGTCAGTAATTTTGCAATATCTGAGTATGGTACAAAACTATAAATATTAAGTTGTGCAAATAATACAATATTTTTTATTCTGCAATTTCCAGAAAAATGTGAATAGCACAGCAAAGTAATATTTTCTTGGCTATCTTTAATGTATTAATGTACTTTTTATCTAGAAACTCTTTGAATTCTAACTCCCTCATTTTTATAGTGTCACATGCACAAATTATTTTATTTGTGCAACCATTCTAATTTAATATATACCCCAAATTTCTGAAAAATATCATTAGTACTAAATGGCTTATTTGGGGGAAATGCTAAATGCTGTGCCATGTAATGTTGCTAAATATTGTGTAGTAAAAACTCTTTAAGTAAATAGGCTATAATTTGTCAAAATCTAGATAACCAAAATTCATATGAACTCAGAAAAGTCATTTGTAGGTTCTTGCCTTAATTAAATCATAGTAAGCAAATGTGCTGTGATGCCTAAAATTGCCATATAATAGTCTATATGTACATTCTACTAATGTGAATATGTTTTCTTACAATATAAACTTGGTAATCTTCCTTATTGCAAAATATGTGTGGATAATATTCTTTCTTTCTTTTTTTATTTCAATTTTGGCTGGGACCACCACCCCTGGTATATGGAACCACCTCCCCTGGTATATGGGGCCAGCGCCCTACTCCTTTAGCCACAGGTGATACCCTGGATAGTATTCATTTTTATACTTTAAATCTAAATTATCAGACAGACAACCATGAAAATCTCTCTTCTACTCTGCAGATATTTTAGAAGTCATAGTCATAAAACTTTCTTCTTGAAGTAATAAATGAAAATGAACCCTGGCATTTCAGGGCAAATACATTGGATAAACATCAACTAATTATTCATTTCTCTGCTTCCTCTGCATGGCTGGTGAATTGTAACTGATAGTAAGTTCATAATTAGTGAACTCATAAAATACGTTTAAATCATCGCAAATATTCAGGACATCACCTTCTTCAAACCTGTGAAATTAAAAAAAAAAAAAATTGGGACAGAGCATCATTTTTGCTCTAAATTTAGCAGTGTTTTTCCCATTGCCTGTAATGTCTTTATTCAGTTTTGCCTCAGCCAACAGAGGTGGTGTTGTTCTTTGGGAGAGTACTCCCAGTTCGCCAGAAGTATCCACCAACTTGCTTCTTTGTGGTGGTCACCAGAGGATGTCAAATTGCCTCTCATGGTACCTCTAGTGGGGCTTTCTGTGCAGTGTGAAGATTCTGTTTCTCCCATAAAATATTCTAAGATCTTGGGGCCAGGATTTAATTTGATTAATTTTGTATGTTACTCAGGCTGTTTCAGTTGCAAATCATAGAATCCAATTCTAAATTGGCTCAAATAAACGAAGAACTGATGGGCATATACTTTGTGATTAAAGGTGTGAGGATGGAGCTGGTGCTGTGCTCATCTTAGATGGACGTCTCAGGAGACGGCACAGGGTCCAGTTCCTCTCTCTCCATTTTTCTTCTTCTCTTCCTGTGGATTGGTTCTCATTCAAGATGGGGCTTTCCTCTCTTGGTGGTAGGATGGCTTCAGTCCTACATTCTCACAAATCAAAGAGTAGAAGATTTAGAGAGGCTCATTTCCAGAAAGGCCCCTAGAATCCCAATATTCATTCTGGAAATCCCAGCTTGGGTCCAGGTCTGCCTCTTTAAGTTATTACCATGGACGGGTGAAGATAAGGAGCTAATTGGGTCCTGTTCCCAAGAGAACTTAACACTCCCTTTCTCCCTAGTTCTACTGATAGCTACTGATAGGAGTCAGAAAGGGACGTGAACCCCAAGAAAAATCAAGGACTGAGGACAAAGGGGGGGAAGATATGTACTAGGCCAGTAAATATGATTATTAGGAAGACCACACATTGTGCAAGTTCAAGTCCAAGGATCCAGAAAACATATGAAGTGCATTGAATACAGGTAAAGGAAAGGAGGAAGGGCCAAAGCACTGTGCTGCAGTGAAGGAACCAGTGGGAAACTTAACCTAGACAAGACTAGTTTACTTTTTAAAAATGCTCAAGCTGGTAAAAAGATGAGAAGTGCTCACAGGAATGCAAGGAGAATGCTTTTAGGATTCATTCTTAGTTTTTCATGAATACGAAACAAGAAGAGTGGCATGGATAATTGAAAGATTAGGTAAAAATTTTATATGTATATATTTTTCTTAGTTTGGATTTAGATAAAAAGTAGATTACATTTTTCTTGCTTTTGTTTTTTTTCTTATATATATTTAAGGTGTACACATAATGTTTCAATACACGAATCCATAGTTAAATGATGCAAGATGAATTAATACACCTGTCGCCTTTCATGGTGACTCTGCTCTTGTTCTTCGTTTTTTCTTCTCTTTTCCCTTCCTTTCCTCTTTTCTTTTCAATTCTTTCCTTTCCTTTCCTTTCTTTTTCTTTTCTTTTTGGTTATGAAATATCTGTATAGGTGTGTGCCCAGAGAACCTGTAATCTATTCTCTTACCAAATTTCCATTATTCAGGACCATTTGTTAACTGCAGCTGCCACCCTGTGCACTACATCTGTAGAGGTTCACAGTCCATAACTGCAACCTTGTACACTTGGAGCAGGATTTCTTCTTCTTCTCCACCTCACAGTCTCTGGTAACCACTGTCCTCCTACTTTATTTCTACATAATCAGCTGTTTTGATTCCACAGGCAAGTGAGATTATGGGTATTTTTGTCGTTCTGTGTCTGGCTTACTCCACTAAGCACAATGTCCTCCAAGGTTCGTCCATGTTGTTAAAAATAGTGAGGTTTCCTTATTTTTTAAGACTGAGTAACATTTCATTGTATGTATGTCTGTATCACAATTATCTTTTTCTTAAGTATATTTCATTAATGTAATATATTTTTCTTTCTTGAAAATATCCTGGCTGATGGTATCCCTGAATCTCTGAAGACTGATTTTTCGGCATGTTAACTTATGCATAATTTATAAACAAGATGATAAACAATTATTATAACTAATCTTTAAAATTTAAGACTGTTTTCTTCTCTTTGACGGTCTCTAGAATTCTCACTATAATTTCAGCTACAATGTCAAATTTAATTTGAGTAAAATACACAACATGGTAGGACCTCAGCTGAGCCAACAGTAATGACAAAACAAAATCTGTTACCTATGAACTTTCAATCTAAAAAATGAAACAGTAAAATCCATTCATCATTTTTTTCCTACTCTAAGGAAAATATAATGACACTTTTTTTTGTACCCCTTAAATAATTGTAATTAATAAGTGTCTTGCACAGGTTTGCTGTTTGATAGCCTTAGCTTTCTGTTGGCAGAACCCCCTGCCCACCTGGTTTCTGTTGCCGGCATGAGGACGTAGCGGCACCTCATGAGCAGAGATGAATCAGTGTCAAATGGAGAGAGACACAAAGACCTACGTGAAATGCTTATTGCCATCAGTGAATACGTTGTGGACAATTTAGATACTCACTATTTGGGAGGTTTAGGAAAGTCACTCCTCCCTTCAGGAACACAGTTCGCCATCTCTGTGTGTGAATTCTGTTGCTGTGTGTACCCCAAACCATGTTTTCCATGGGTGACTCCCAGCCATTGACTGGCAGGAATAACGGTAGGCAGACCCATGTCTGGAAAACATGGGATTCGCCTTACACCTGACTTAGGCTTAAGGTCTATTGGGTATCCTTGATGAACTATTTTCAGTATAAATGGTGTTTAGGACAGTCCACTTCACTTTCCTTTTTATTCTCTCAGAGTCAGCCTTGTCTTGTGGTGTGTTGGTCTCATAGACTCCTTGGGCCTGCTCTGCATTTTTTTCTCAGAGGTGTTTTCCTAATAAAACTCTTGCTCATTGAATCCATCTTTCCCTTGCTTCTCAGAGGATCAGGACCAATGCAAGCATGTTACACTGACAATTTGTGCTCATAGTATTAGACCATGTCTGCGGAGTACAATGCTACTGTGCTCGAGTCTAGTAATGCAATGAAAGAAATTAACACTCCTAATAAAATCGGGCTGTATTGGGAGACAGAGTATAATACAGTAAAAGTGTAATAACTTATGTTGTATAGGTTTATTCTGAAAGGAAAGGGCAGTGGCTGGGGACAACACACCAATGGAGCTTGTTGAAGGAGAGTTCTGAATAGTGAGGAATATTGACACTCACCTGGACAGAGGCAGCCATGCAGTGCATGGATCTCAGTTGAGGAGCACATACACCTGATCATGAGAATCGTACTCAGGGGACAGTCATTAAAGATTCCGCCTTAGTAAGAGGTTTACCAATCCCTACCTTATATTACAGTAGTTTCTAAATACTAATATACATACAAACCACCTGGAAGCCCTGGTGAAAACACATTAGGTTTGGGGTAATGTCTGAGACCATATTTTTTTTTTTCAATAACAATTTTTCTGAGGGATAATTGACATATCATAAAATTAACTCCTTAAAATTATGCAATTCTATGTCTTTTAGCTTGTTCACAATTATACATCATCACTATTACCTAATGTTAGAACGTATTCATCAAGCAGATTCCATTTTTAATATTGAGGCACTGGGGGGCTAGGATGCTCACCAGTAACTGGTTTCTGTGAAGCCGTGTGAAGTAGCAACCCACATCCCTCATCCATCTGGCTTCATGGCAGGGCAGAACTTCAGTCTTGACAGAGTCTTCACAGAGAGTTAGGTAGAACTAGAAGAAAGGATTACAAGAACATCTGAGGGAGTGAAATGGATTGAGATTTAAAGGAGATTCACTCAGATTTGATGATAAACCCCAGGCAGAAGCATGTTATTCTGTGAAAGAATGTGGTCCCTTTAAGGACCTTCAAGATGGTTAGCACAAATGTGTGAAAAATACAGATAGACTAAAAGGAAGATTTAGACTATGAACAAATTTAGGCAAGTCTATATTCCAAGGTGGTGGAGAGATGTCATGCAGGATTAAGCCACAAAAGACATGGTATAGAAAGATGAACACAGTTTTCTGAGGATTCAGACGACAGATCCAAGAGAAACAGAACCTTGAAATAAAACTCAAGATTCTAACTCAGTTAATTTGATAGAAGAATGAGTACATTACTTGAGATAAAACAAAGGCAAAGGAGAAGTCTCTTGTTTATGTGGTTGGTTTTCTCTTTATACATTTAGGAGAAAGTAGGAGTCTGGGGAAATATATTGCTTGAAGGTATTGATTTCCGAGTCTTGTCTAGATGTTTGCTAGAATCATGGGTGAATTTGAGATTGCTCAGGGAGGGGACAAAGAAGTAGATAAACAGCACCAAAGAAACTTCAAAATGTCAAGAGGGAACAAAGGAACATATATAATGGAAATGAAGATTATTGCACTAGGAGAAAGAAGATGGTACTGAGCTGTTGAATCAGCTAAGGAAATAAAAAGTGTTAAGAGGAGGGACTATGTGGTGTTAAATGCTGCATAGAAACTTAGTAGGATAAGAACTGAAAGCTTTTGATTGGATGTGACCTTCAGGAAGTCATGGCAGATAGCACTGAGATTGTGACTCTCTGCTGAGTCCTTGGTCTTGGAGATTGAAAGAATGAATCCAGGGACCACACAGGGTAAGCAAATTTTATTGATAGATAAAAAAGATAAGACAGAAAGGAAAGCCTTCTCTTGGTGCAACTCAATGCAAAATGAATAACATCTACTTAGTCCATTTGCATTTAACTGAGGGACCCCAGGATGCCAACACCAGCAAGCCTTCCTTCTACAAAGAGAAAAAAGGGGGACACCCTTTCCAATATTCCTCACCAGCTTGAAATCTCAGCCACGAGAAAATACAACACAGCAGAAGAGAAAGTCAAGGTAAAAAACAAAGAGCATTTTTTTTTTTTTTAACTGCATGATTGAAATCTTAACACATCATGTTTACTCCAGTTCTGTCTTGCTGTAATCTTATCACTGTTAATCTATGACTTAGAATTAGGACCTTATGCCGTGTCTAATGAGTATTGTTTTTAGTAATCCTGGTCAGGAGTGGTTCTTGACTTTTTCCCAGACTACTCTGTTACTAGTTCTTAGCCCTTCTAACCCTATGCTCTATCCTACAAGCCTCCCTGCAGTGGGCAGGAGACCCAAGTGGTACTCTGTGTGGGCCAGGTACCTAGTTTATATACTGTTTTTCATATCCTGGGGGCTGGGAGATTTTGGACAGATAGAATGTCACAACCCTTTTGTGCTAGGAGATTGGGGGTAGACGTTAATTTTAAAATTGTTTCTGTGTAGAAATGAGGTCTGTTTAGGGTGTGTTTATTGCTTTGGGGGAGAGGTGCCTTAAGCGGGTTTTTATGAATCTATTTGAGCCTAGAAATGAGGTCCGAGATGAGTCTGATTTCAGAGCTCACTCAGGTTTAGAAAATGGGGGGTCCTTGTCTATCCCTGAGCAGGGGTACCCTGTGTCAAGCTCATTTGGCATATTGAAGAAGAGGTAAAATTCTGCTTTTTTGCTTATGGTAGCACAATAAATTTTGTATACTTGTAACAGCTCTATTTGCAAAACCAGAAGACAATGGGCTATAACTGTGCAGGTTACTGTTGTTATTAAAGTATACAATTATAATACACACTTCATACTCTGAAGAGCGTGTAAAGCATTGTCACACCAGGATAAGTTGTTTATTTGTTTTGTTTTATTTATTTGTACTGAATGCCTTTAAATGCCTCTAAATACAGATAAATAATAAAAACTAGTGTGAATTACAATGAAATCTTAAGCCTTTCCCCCACTCCCAGAAGGTGACAGAATGGGCCCCATTTTGGCCAAGGGATACCCTAAAACTGAGTTATTGTCCTTGAGAAGGGAGGTCAGACCAGCCTCATCATAGCCCCTTCTCCTTTCTTGGAGATGCCCTCTGTAACTCAGTAACAGGCCTGAGGCCCTGCAGGACTACCCCCACTACCCCCTAGGTTCTCAATGTACATAACAAACCACTTGAGTCTGGGTAGGTGTTCAGAGCATCATCTCTGATTTACCAACTTCCTCAATTTAAAGCTTCACTTCTTTAACCAATTACAAATCAAGGAATCTTCAAACTCATTTTGTTGTTGTTGTTGTTGCTATGATGCCAACATAATCAAGAGTTTTTTCCACATTTTCCTCTAGAGTTTTTATTGTTTCTTTCTGTCTTAGATTTAAATCTTTTTTATCCATCCTGAGTCAATTTTGTAAGTGATGAGAGGTGCAGTTTTAGGCTTCTTTGTCACTTTTCACTCACCTTTTCTGGACCAAACTGATTTGCTTTTTGTGTATTGATTTACCATGAGTAATTCCACTCTCCCTGGAATGTACAAAACTACCCTGAAACCCAATCCCAGCCCGTCCACTTGTTCAAGGCTTCTTAGACCATGGGCCTCAAACTCGGCTCAGAATAAACCTCTTCAAATTATTTTACAGAGTTTGACTTCTGTGACAACAGGAAATATTGAGGAAAGATTAAGATTTTGTTTGGTTTGTCAGGATCTCTCCTTTTGGGGTCAGTCTTTCTTTACTGGCCTTATTTTTCAAATTCTCCAAAATAAGCATGACCCTACCTGTGACATTTGTCAAGATAATTAAAAGACATAACTATGTAAATGATCTTGGAATGTGGAAATTAATATAACACTATGAAGTTCTGTCCTAATTATTATTACCTAAATGTAAGATACAATTCTATGAATGGCAAACATTTTTTAAGGACAAAGGATCCCCACTCAAGAAAGTGCAAAAACATAGTAATTTCCCTGTAATTTATTTTTCCATTTTTAATATTCACACTGAGGTGCGGTTTAGATTATGTGGCTCTCCAAGGTCAGATCAGCTACCTTTGTCCTAAAATGTCAGGGTTTTAGGCAGCTTTGTGGGTCCTCAGTTCTTAGGGCATGTTTAGTTGAAAAGTGAGCAGACACCCCAAAGTAAGGCAAGTGTGAAACAAAGTTTATTGAGAAGGAGAAGGATGGGATTATGGAGTAAGAAAGTTTACAAAGCAGGATACATTTCCATAGATAGTGAAGGGTGAGTGGGTGAGGCCTACCTCTTGATCCCGAGGTCACCTGCACATGGGGACCTCTACAGCCTTTGGCAGTTGGCTTGCTAAGCTCACATCGGTGGATTGGTAGAGTGACCCCCTCCTCCTCAGGTGTGAGCAATCATTTGGGACAGGAATAAGGTGGGCGGCATTGAGACGGGGCCTGGAGGATTCCTTGCCCCCTTCCCCAGGAAAGCCTATCCCAAGTAGCTACTAACAGTTCCATTGCTCCTAAAATCTTAGAGCTTCACTTGGGACATGAAGAAATAGGGTAGGAGAGGAGAGGAGAGCATAGGATACTTCTTATAGGATAGGAGAGACGGGTATATTCTGAAGGAAGTTTGAGAGGATTTGTCAGTGAAGACACTGAAATTCAAATGAGTCTGCCCTTGAAGCAAACAAAAGATTTCCTTGTGTTTATAGCACAATTGGTGTAATTGTAGCAAAAACTGAATTGTAAAGTGGTGCCTTTTCACGTGAATGGACTGTTTGTGTTTGTCTGTTCCTAATATTACCCACTGCCAAAGGAAAACAAAAAATGTGCATGTACAGGTGGTGACACATGATGTCATAGTTATGAACTAGAATAGGTGATACATTTGGTAAAATACTGTTTTTGTTTTTGTGTGAAGGGCTGCCTATAAATGTGGTTTTCTTTTTAGAACAGCTCTCAAGGATTTGGTGGAGTTCTCCACAATAATTATGAATACGCTACGTTGACTTTCTTTCCAGGGCCTGCTGTCATATTCAAAGTAGCCATTTAGAATATAAATGAACAAATTCCCCAAACATTTATGTGTAAGTGTTGCTGCCCAACCAGATTCATCTGCCCGCTGCCTAAGAGAAAGCCAATACCCGGAGGGTTTACAGCAGAGAAAGAGTTTATTCTGCCTAATTCTAGGTAGGGAGATGGGAGAAATTTCTCAAATTTGCCTGCCCAAGAATGGGATGGGTAGCGTCTCTAAAGACAGTTTGGTGGCAAAGGGTCAGGCAGTCAGGGTCTGCTAAAGGCTGGTTTCAGGATGTGACCATCAGTCCTGTAGTGTGGCCCTCTGTCTGGGTGGGTCAGTTACTAGAAGGCAGGACCCTGGCTGGGGGTCCAAGACCAGCTGAGTCAGTCGCTTGGCCTGGGTGAGTCAATCTATCCACTGGCATGCTGGGCCCGGAAGATATCTCAAAGACTGCCCCTGGGTGAGGTAATGTTATATAGGGAGAAAAGTTAAAAATCCTGGGAGACACCTGTGGCTCAAAAGAGTAGGGCGCCGGCCCCTTATGCTGGACGTGTCAGGTTCAAACCTAGCCCCAGCCAAAAACTGCAAAAAGGAAAAAAAAAAAAAAAAAGTTAAAAATCCTTATCGCTACCACCTGTGCCCATGAGAGTAGCAATTATAGACAAACAAACAAGGGGCCAGTGATTATTATCAAGCAAATGAGGGAACAGTGGCTGATTACTGTCATTATTTTAGCCAAACCTGTTTCTTCACAGCTTTGGGTGCCCTTACATCATCAGTCTCTAAGGGAATTTTCATACAAACTAAAGAAACAGTATGCTCATAGCAGGGACATAGAAATCACTGCAGGAATAATTAAACTCTAAATTCTCACTGCAAGTCGTTAAAAGTTAAAGATAAAGGAAGGCACCTGTGGCTCAAGGAGTAGGGTGCTGGCCCCACATACCAGGACCAGGGGTGGCAGGTTTAAGCCTGGCCCCAGCCAAAACTGCAATAAAAACCCCCAAAGTTAAAGATAAAACAATTTCTTTCTTATGGTCTTTAGAGTAGTGTAAACCACTCTCAGAATCACGGAGTTCCTTCTTTATAGGATTTTTTAGTTACAAAAATTAATTAGAACTTAAGAGAAATTGCTTGCTTTTCTCAGCCAATTTTGAAGCAAAGGACAGTTACAAGTATAGTACACATTTTTTAAACTTTGAAGATTATAAAGAAAGTACAGTTTTCTTAATTCGGATTGAGAGTAGAACAACTTAGAATTTCCACCCATCGTGAATTTCGCAGCTACCAAATATAAAAGAAGCTTTTATGTAAGACAGATGTGTGTTAAGTACGCTGCATTATTTTGTCCCAACATTTTTATGGCATGGATTTTATTTTAATGGTTGTACTTGGCTTACACAAACTTGTATATGAAATTTCTGTATGGACTATAAATATTTCTAACCCTGTCAGTCTTTGGTTTAGGGTATGAAAATCTACTGGAATCCTTTTTGCTTTCTACTTCTGCCAAATCCTACACTGTCATTACTATTTTCTTATGGGAGCAGAAATTTTAGATTAATTAAAACAGCTTTAACCCCAGGTACAACAGGGATGGAGGCACGTTTATCTTCATTGTCTCCTGATAACTGTTTTTAATTATTTTTGTGGTTTCAGCATCTTTCCAATCAACTCAAAGTGTTACTACTGATTTTATTTTGCTAATGAAGAAGGGACCATGTGCCAAAGTAATTTATTACAACTTAATGAACAAAATATTCTTCCATCAGTATTGTATTTCAAAGAGAGTAATGTACAGTTGGCGCATCCTATTAGTGGGCTCTGCATCTGTGGACTCAATCAGAAATCTTAGGAAAAAATTGCATCTGTACTGAATATATATCAGATTTTTTCTGTCATTATTCTCTGATAGCTATTCATATAGCATTTACAGTGTAACAGGTATGATAGGTAATCTAGAGACCATTTAAAGAATTCTGGAGGAACTCTATAGATTATATAAAAATTCTAGGCCATTCTATGTTAGGGAATTGTACATCCATGGATTTTGGAGACCTGCAGATACTGAGCATCTGTGGAATAATTGTAATACTTCTTGTTATAGGGGAGAAAGCTGTGGATTTAGGGTTTAGAAAAGCCCATTTCAGAAGATCCACATAATACGTGATCATGAACAAATTATTTATTTGCACAGCAGCTCTTATTATAAATTGTATGATTTGGGGGAGGGTGTGAAATGAATACATGCATTCATCTATTCCTCGGGCACTGTTCTGGGTTTGGGAGATTCTGTGGAACATTAACATTTATAAATATTTCTGTGTACTTTCAAATAGAGAAGAGAAGAGGATTTTGAATGTTCCCAGCACAAAGAAATGCATTTTCCCATGAAGCCCATACTCTAACAAAGCAGTTGGGTGACTTATTACAGTGTTTTCTGGTAGCAAGTGTACAATGTTCCATGTACACAGAGAACGAGGAGGCAAAGTTCATCTAAAGGGTACAGAAGAAGATATTAAACTTTTGACATTTTATGCTGAATTTTAAAAATATTTAAAAGCACATCATAAAAAACGGGTGATTCAAACAAAAGGAGTATGTCTCTACTGGTAGAATTTCAGACTTTCTGTTGCCTGAATGAGAGAGATGTTTAGGAAAAGATTAATCTCTACCCTCATGCTTCGTTAATGATGTTCTCTACCCTGCAAGTAGATTTTCTGCTTTTGGTCTTTGGTAATTTAGGCAGTTTTTAAAAAAGTTATTTTATGTGCAGAACCCAGTCTTTTTTCCCACATTTTTAGTGGTATATATTGCTAAAAGACATATGCAACCCCCCCCCCACACACACACACACACTCATGCACAAAATAAAACAGAAACCAAAGTCATTGGTAATTAAGAACATTGGCTAAAAGGAGAATCTTTAAAAATGACATCTTCCTAAATCATACCTATTGTGAACAGTGCTGTGGTAAACATAGGGGTGCAGGTATTTCTGTGATACACTTGGATGTACTCTCCTGGATAAATACTCAGAGATGGGATGGCTGGGTCGTGTGGCAGCTCTGTTGTAGTTTTTGTGGAACCTCCACAATGTTCTCCAGAGTAGCTGCCTAAGTTTACAACAGTATAGGAGCTCCCTTTTCTATGTATCCTCACCAACATGTGTCATTTTTCTTTTCTATTTTTGAATAGTCGTTTCATTGTGAATTTGATTTGCATTTCCTTGCTGATTAGTGATGTCAATTTTTTTTTTAATGTTTATTGGATATTTATTTATTTATTTAGACAGAGTCTCACTTTATCACCCTGGATACAGTGCAGTGACATCATAGCTCATAGCACCTCAAACTCTTGGGCTCAAGTGATTCTCTTGCCTCAGCCTCCCAAGTAGCTGGGACCACAGGCGCTCACCACAGTGCCCGGCTATTTTGAAAGATGAGGTCTCACTCTTGCTCAGGCTGCTCTCCAACTCCTGAGCTAGACAATCCACCCGCCTCAACCTCCTAGAGTGCTGGGATTACAGGTGTGAGCCACCATTCCCAGTCTTCTTTTGAAAATTGTTTATTCAGATCATCTGTCCATTTTATAAATAAATTATTTGAATTTTTGGTGCTAAGTTGTTTGAGTTCCTTGTGTATTATGGATATTAATGACTTGTTGGATGAATGGTTTACAAATACTTTCTTCCATTCTGTAGATTGCCTTTCCATGTTGTTAATTGTTTCCTTTGCTATGTAGAAGCTTTTTAGTCTCTTATAATCCAATTTGCCTATTTTTGCTTTTGGTGCTTAAATATCCATCAACAGATTAATAGATATATAAAATGTTGTGAATGTACACAACATAATACTAATCCAGTTATAGGCAATAGTTAAATTCTGTCCCTGGAAGCACCACAGATGAGCCTGGAGAACATTATATGAAGTGGAATAAGCCAGGAACAGAAAAATAAATGTTATCATTCATGTGCAGAAATTTTAAAAGTTGATTTCATAGAGAGACTAGAATAGTGGTTACAGGAATCTGGGAAGGGAAAGGGCACAGGGAGAAAGGGAGAAGTTGATTAAAAGGTACAAAATTAGAGGTAGACGTGAAGAATGAGTTCTGGTGTCCTACAGCACTGCAGCATGAATATAGTTAACAATAACTTACTATGTACTTTCAAATAGTTACAGAAGAGAAGAGGATTTTGAATGTTCCCAACACAAAGAAATGACTAATTTGGATACGCCAAATACCTTGATTTGACCACTGAAAATTGTTATGGATTGAAATTCACCTAGGTGCCCCACATATATGTACAATTATCATGTGTTCCAATTAAAAATGTCATATTCCCCCAAATACATTAGTTAACAAAATGTATAATTGATTATTGTTTTAGAAGACCATTTTAGCAATGATATATGTGGACTGAAATTAAGTTTGAGAACTCAGCCTAGAAAAGGTGCGACATAACTCATTGCTGAATATCACTACAGTCACCTTCAAAGTACTCCTCCTTGACAGGATGTCAAACACTGATGCCAGTGCCTAGTCCACACTTCAAAGCAGTTTTGAGAGTCTCTTTCTGTAATGGCTAACAAAGCTCTATTATTTTACCATGATGTCCTGAATGCCATCAAAATATCTTTGTTTCAATATGTCCTTTATCTTCAGGTAAAGAAAAAGTCATTGGAGGCCAGATCAGGTGATTAAGGAGGCTGCACCAATAGAGTTATTTGTTTACTAGCTAAAAATTTCTTCACAGATAGTGCCCTGTGAGCTGGTGCATTGTCATGATGCAAGAGCCACACTTCTCCCATGCCAAGATTTTCTGTTAAGATTTTCCTATTTCTCTATTTTTGTTCACTTGGTTTGCTATGATTCTCACAGTCAGCCAGCGATTGTCCTGATGCCAGAACTATGAGTTGTTGGCCAAGAGTTTCAGTTAAGATTTTCCTAACTCTTTCTCTATTGTTTATTTGTTCTTCTGTGCTTCCAGAACATTGTATAATTTAGATGTAAAATTTGATAAGTTTTTGGAATGTTTTTGTCAATTCTGCTCATTCCTGTCTTCCCTGTGTCATCAACGACACTTTCTTTCTCTCAATAAACTTAGAGTAACATGTCCCTGATTTCACATCCACACTTTTAAAGTTTAACAAGAAATTGATTGATTTTTTTTAGTTCTCTCATTCAAGTTCCAACATTCTTACAATGCCACACAAAAACATACAACAAAATAACAAACACCACTCAGCAAGACACTGCCACACATCAACACAAACGTGACTGGGAGACACCTATATATCAAGGTTATGAAACTGGCTCCCACCAGTTCTACCTCACATAGATTTCTGTCAAATGCTTGAGCAAGCATCCTTTACTAACCACGCACAACTCGGTTCAAAAAACATTGAAGCAAAATAAAGCAATTCTTATTATTTTAAAAACACCACCACACAAATGAACAGACTACTATTATCTATTTGACTTGACATGTTGGATATAATTAGGTTGTCTTCAGAAGAATGAAGAGTTGTTACAAAAATCCAAGACAGGTTATACTGTGGCATTTTAGAGGGCAAGTCAGAGGCGCATATAGTAAGAATAATTTATATTTGTCATCCTCAGCAATAATTTCACATGAGGCTAGGTTGAATTTGATGCCGTATAAGAACAATACTGAGGGTGAAGAAGATATAAAACGATTTTCACTGCTGTAAAGATGATACTCCAAAAAAAGCAAGATTTATTTTGTAACAGAAGGTCCATAAAGGGGAAAAATTCACAAAACTCTAGCTACAATTTCCACTTAAAGAAAACAACAAAAACTTGGTAGTCTAATTAATTTGTGGTTTTCTTGAAGCTAACATACTTTATATATTTTCATTCCATTTATGAAATCTTGGTTTAAACCTACTGCATGCCAGCTCCTTGATAAGTTGTTTGGGGAGGAATTCTGGTCAGACAGAGATCTGAGCAATTTTTTTTTAATTCTTGTTATATCCAATGTACTGCTTAGGAAAACTCACACTAAAACAACTGTGGTCTACTTTTGGATTCTGAAGTAGACTTTGGACTGATCAGAGACCTGGGATTTTTGCAGGTGTGATATGACACTGTCTGCAGCGATCACTTCTGTGTATGTATATATGTTTTCCCTCCTGGACTCTCAGAGAAAGGCAAGTCAGGACAGAACACAAGAACTCAAGAGGAAGGTCTTCCTCTTCACCTTTGACTGCCTCTCTTTCCAAAAGACCCAACAATCTGACTTTCATGTCCACTGACATAAATAGGCAAACATTTAAATGTACAAAGATAACATTAGTATGTAACTAATGAGAATTTCTAAGCAGATAGAATTCATATTCAGTTATCAGTTTCTGCAATCATGGGTTCTTATATTCTGTGGAAAATGACATTGCCAAAAACATGACACAAAGAGTCCTAATCATGAGCCTCAATGGGAAGTAAAAAGCAGCGGAATCACAGTAAAGTGCGTTGGTAAAACTAGTGGAAAATGACATTGCCAAAAACATGACACAAAGAGTCCTAATCACGCGCCTCAATGGGAAGTAAAAAGCAGCGGAATCACAGAAACTAGTGGCACTAATTCTACTTTTGGAGCGGTAGCTCACACACTATGTTCTGCAAAGCTTAAAAATGTGCATGTGTGCATCAGTACCATACTCAAATTACTGAACAGAAAATCCTATTATGATTGCTTAAAACTCAGTAACTGAGTCATCCCATTCAGTGGGAAGCCCAGGCCCAGGCAACAGTGACATCAACGGCCAGCATCCATCCTTCCGAGCTGCTGTCTGGTGGCAGCAGACGTCTCTGACGTGCCACACTCATGATTTCACCTGCAGCACAGGTGGACAGTCTGTGAGCTCAGACAAGGCCTCTGTCTGTCAACCTTCAGTCTCTCCCCAGCGGAGCCCTGTCAGCCCTCCTGCAGGTACAGCCTCAACAAGCAGGGACTCTGGAATCATCACCAGCTACTGGGATGTGAGGAATTTGTCCTTTGAACCCGAGATTCACAAAGTATTTTTGCTAAAAGACTTTTAGTAAATATTTTAGCATGTGCTAGCCATAGTTTTTTTTTTTGTGTGTGTGTGTGTGTGTGTGTGTACTCACAAATTCCCCTGTAATACGAAAACAGCCATGGACAATACAAAAGTGAACGGCAATTGGGATGATGAGCATTTTTTCATATGCTTGTTAGTGATTCATCTGTCTTCTTTAGAGAAGGTTCTAGTCATCTCTCTTGCCCAGTGATGTAAGGAATTTGGGGCTCTTTTTATGTTAATTAAGTTGAGTTCTCTGTAGATCCTAGTAATCAAGCTTTTGTCCCATTCATAAGATGCAAATATCCTTTCCCATTGTGTAGGTTGGCTGTTTACTTTGGTTGCTTGTTTCTTAGCTGTACAGAAGCTTTTCAGTTTAATTAAGTCCAATTTGTTTATTATTGGTGTTGTGGCAATTGCCACAGAAGTCTTCTTCATAAAATCTTTCCCCAGGTTGATATCTTTAAGTGTTTTCTCCACACTTTCTTTGAGAATTTTTTATTGTTTGATGCCTTAGATTTGGATCTTTTACCCATCTTGAATCAATTTTAACGAGTGGAGAAAAGTTTGGGCCCAGTTTTAGTCTTTTACATGTGGATATCTAGTTGTCCCAGCACCATTTATTGAATAGGAATTCTTTCCCTCAGTGTATGTTCTGGTTTGGTTTATCAAACATTAGATGGCTATACAACGTTAGTTTCATCTCATGGTTTTCTGTTCAGTTCCAAATGTCTATGTCTCTATTTCTGTGACAGTACCATGCTATTTTGATCACTTTGGTCTAAACCACCCTGAGATATCACCTAACTCCAGCGAGAATGGCCCACATCAAACAATCTCAAAACTGTAGATGCTGGCTTGGATGTGAAGAGAAGGGAACACTTTTACACTGCTGGTAGGACTGAAAACTAATACAACATTTTTGAAGGATGTATGGAGAATAAAGCTAGATCTCCCATTTGATCCTATAATCCCAGTACTGGGCATCTATTCAGAAGAAAAAATGCTTTTATCTTGTGGACATTTGCACTACACTGTTTATCACAGCTCAATTTACAATTGCCAAAATGTGGAAAGGGCCTAAATTCCCACCAACCCAGGAATGGATTAACAAGCAATACAAGTGTAGTATTGTACACCATGCAATACTATTCAGCCATTAAAAAGATAGAGACTTTACATCCTTCGTATTAACCTGGATGGAAGTGGAACACATTATTCTTAGTAAAGCATCACAAGAATAGAGAAGCATGAATCCTATGTACTCAATTCTGATATGAAGACAATTGATGACCTAATACATGCTGGGGGGTAGGGAAAGGAAGGTGCAGGGAGAGGGAAGGAGGAAGGGGGTAGGTGTCATGGTGTGTGATACATCTTTTGGGGCCGGGACATAATTATAAGAGGGACTATACCTAAAAAATGCAATCAGTGTAACCTGGTTCTTTGTACCATCAATGAATCCCCAACAATAAAAAAAAAAAAAAAAAAGAAAGAAAATTTAAAAATAGTGAGTGTCGCCAACCACTGGCTGTGGATCAAGAAGCTGGGCTATGAGCCGTGAAACCAATTTATAAGCACCCACACTTCCATATGAATGCTACAACCCCAGGACAGACCAAGATGAAGGGGAAAGTGGAGGGGGAGGGGAAGGAAGGAGGTGGGTAATTGATGGGATTACACTTGTGGTGCATTTTACAAGGGTACATGTGAAACTTACTAAATGTAGAATATAAATGTCTTAACACAATAACCAAGAAAGTGTGGTGAAGGCTATGTTAACCAGTTTGATGAAAGTATTTCAAATTGTATATAAAACCAGCACATTGTACCCCATAATTGCATTAAATGTACACAGCTACGATTTAATTTTAAAAAAGAAAAAATATACTACAGAAAAAAAAAAAAAAAATGAATGGCTATAGCTGTGTTCCTTCAAAATTTTATTTATAAAAACTAGCCCTAGGCTAAATTTGGCCAACTGGTAATGTTGCCCTATTTAGCATGTAAAAATGCAAAAATTGGAATTTCAGATAAATGATAATTAATTTTGTTAAATACAAGTATGTCCTAAACAGTCAACAATTAAAGCTTGACTGGGTGTCTTGTGGCCAGCCTACCTGCCTACACGGCCAGCAGGCTGTTATTCGGTGGTCTCTGCTTTAGACACAGTTTCTGGGAGGAATTCAGTATGATTCTCCAGACTCTTGGAAAAATCACAACTCTATTAGATACAACATCGATGACAATAAATATATGTGAGTACCAGTGGATTTTTTTTCTTCTAGTGTTAATGCTCCCCACTGCCTTACATTTGGCTCCTGGAATGATGTACCAAGTAAATTATGGTTCCATCCTGCTATGGACTGAATTGTCTCCCCCCAAATCAAAGGGGCGAAGGCCTAACCCCCCATGTAACTGTATTTGGAGATGGTGCCTCTGTGATGAAGGTGGGGTCATATCCAATGTGAATTGTGTCCCTGTAGGAAGACACCAGGGAGTGAGTAGGCTCTCACCTCTCTCTGGGTCTCTTTTGCTCACTCTCCTTGCACCTCCAGAGAAAACCATGTGAGATCACCGTGCTAAGGCAGTAGTCTGCAAGTCAGGAAGCCCACTCCTCACATCAGTCCTGCTGCTACCTTGATCATGAACTTCTCACCTCAGAACTGTGAGAAAATTAGTTTCTGTTGTTTAAGCACCCAGTCTGAGGGATTTTCTCACACTAGCCTGAGTAGACTAACACATGACCTTCCCTGATTAAAACTTTAATAGCAAAGAAAATGATGACTATATGTAAAACCACGTTAGTATTTGCCATGGGCCAGTGGAGGACATGTGCCTTGCCTCCAAGCATAATCCTAAGGAAATGGAAATTAGGAGTGACAAACAAGATGTGGAGGACCACTCTATGATCAAATTAAAGGAGTTGGAATAGAAAGTAAGAAGAAGAATGAATCAGAGAAAAAGAGGCTACAAAAAATGTTTGTGATACTATATTTAAATTGAAAAATTCCACATAAGTAAATATAACAAAAACAATTCTTTAGGCCAAAAGAATTGTAGTAGTCACAATATAAGTTACTTAATGGCATAATTTTGAAAAGGAAGATCAATTCTTTTAAGAAAATTATACTTTATAAAATTCTATTGTAGAAGAGGTCATAAATTTGAATAATATAATAATGCTAGAAAAAAGGGCGAATACAAGGAAGAGGAAGGGAGGGGGGAGGGTAATGGGTGGGGCCACACCTATGGTGCATCTTAGAATGGGTACAGTTGAAACTTACTAAATGCAGAATACAAATGTCTACATACAGTAACTAAGAAAATGCCATGAAGGCTACGCTGAACAGTTTGATGTGAATACTTCTGATTGTATATGAAACCAGCACATTGTACCCCTTGATTGCACTAATGTAC
>CAUYPK010027602.1:0-22110 GCA_963574355.1 Loris lydekkerianus
CATCTGTACCAGAATGTTTATTGCAGCCCAATTCATAATTGCTAAGTCATGGAAGAAGCCCAAGTGCCCATTGACCCACGAATGGACTAGCAAATTGTGGTACATGTATACCATGGAATACTATACAGCCTTAAAGAAAGATGGAGACTTTACCTCTTTCATGTTTACATGGATGGAGCTGGAACATACTCTTCTTAGCAGAGTATCTCAGGAATGGAAGAAAAAGTATCCAAGGTACTCAGCCCTACTATGAAGGTAAATTATAGCTTTCACATGAAGGCTATAACCCAACTATACCACAAGACTACGGGGAAAGGACCAAGGAAGGGGAAGGAAGGGGGGAGGTTTTGGTGGACGAAGGGTAATGGGTGGGGCCACATCTATGCTGCATCTTAGAATGGGTACAGATGATTGCACTAATGTACACAGCTATGATTTAACAATAAAAAAAAATTAAGTTTAAAAAAAATTGCAAAAAAAATAGAATGTAAAAAAATGAAGAAAGACTACAAGATTTATGGAACTCTCTTAAGGAAATAATTATTCATATTATTAGAGTGCCAGAAGAAGAAAAGAAGGAAACGGTGTAGGAACCCCATTTAATGAAATAAAAACTCCCCACGTCTTGGTAGAGATGTGGACATTCAAAGCCAGGAAGCTCAAAGATCCTCAAATCAATTTAATCCAAAGAGCACTTCCCAAGGAATACTATACTCAAATTTTCAAAAGTCAAAGGCAAAGAGATTTTTAAAACAGGAAGAGAAAACATCAAGTCACAGATAAGGGAATCCTCACTACACTAATATCGGATTTCTCCATAGAAACATTATATGCCAATAAATAAATAGTAACTAAATAATAGATATTTAAAATGGCAGCACTGGCTCAGTGCCTATAGCTCAAGCTCTAGCTGGTGGGTTCCAATCCAGCCCAGGCCTGCCAAACAACAATGACAACTACAACCAAAAAATAGCTGGGTGCTGTGGCAGGCGCCTGTAGTCCCAGCTCCTTGGGAGGCTTAGGCAAGAGAATCGCTTAAGCCCACGAGTTGGAGGTTGCTGTGAGCTGTAACGTCACGCCACTCTACCCAGGGCGACAGCTTGAGGCTCTGTCGATAGATAGATAGATAGATAGATAGATAGATAGATAGATAGATAGATAGATAGATAGATAGATAAAATGACAGCACTGTCCAGGATTTATAAGAAATGCAAATTGGTTTAACTTACTAAGAAATAAGGAATAAAACCATGTCACAGAATCTTTGGAAACATAATCTGAAACTGACCCATACGACCTTGTAGAAGTATTTTTAAGTTACGTGAGTAAGTTTTAGACAGATGATTTATAGGGTAAATATGTTCAAGGCTGTCTCTGGTATACTAATGAAAACAGTGCCTCATAATTTTTATAGTACTAATCAAAAAGTTAGTTTAATAAAGCTCTTAGGAGCACTCTTTGGAAGCTTCAGGCAGACCTCAGCAGTGGCCAGGCCTCTACCACCACCCAGGGGCTCAACTGTGTCATCTAGGCCTCCACACTAAATAGAATCCGCTTTGGTCATCTGACTCTCTCCTCCCTATACTATGCAACTCTTAGTTCCAGGCTGTTCCTCTGATACATCTGCAGTATTCACCTCCTCATCATTGTGATCAAACCTTCCAGAGACCATTTTATATTTAGAGCACTTTTAGGTTCTCAGCAAAATTGAGCAAAAAGAACAGAGTTCCCACATACCCCTATAGCCAACACAGCCTCCCCACTACCAGCATCCTGTACTGGGTAGTACATGTGATACAAATAATGAACACATCTTATCACTCCAAGTCCGTAGTTTACATTAGAATTCACCTGTCATTAGTGTGCAGCCTATGGATTTTGACAAATGTATAATGACATTTATCCATCATTGTAATATCAGACAGAATAGTTTCACTGCCTAAAAATCCTCTGTGATTCTCCTGTTCATCTCTCCCTCCCTCCTAACTCCTGTCAACCACCGATCATTTTACTGTCTCCTAGTGTGGCCATTTTCAGCACGTCTCGTAGTAAGAATCGTGTGTGTAGCCTTCTCACGCTGACTTCTTTCGCTGTGTAATATGCATTTCAGTTGCCTCGTGTCTTTTCATGGCTTGCTAGTTCATTTCTTTTTACCACTGAATAATATTTCATTGTCTGGATATCTACAGTTTATTTACGCATCTAGTAAAGGATATCTTGGTTGCTTCCAAGTTTTGACAATCCTGAATAAAGCTGTGCTACATATTATCTGTAGGTTTTCCTGTGGATGTAAGTTTTCACTTCATTTGGGTCAGTGCTGGATCATATGGTGAGAGAATGAAACTGCCAGTTCTCTAAGGTGGCTCTACTACTTTGCATGGCCACTAGCAGTGAATGACAGTTCCTGTTGCGATATCCTTGTCAGCATTTGCTGTCGTGAGTGTTTTAGGTTTTGGCCATTCTAACCAGTGTATAGCGGTATCTTGTTTCAGTTTGCAGTTCGCTAATGATACGTAATGGTGAACATCTTTCTTCCTTTCCTTCCTTTCTTTCTTTCTCTTTCCTTTCTTGTTTTTTTTTTTTTTTGTTTGTTTGTTTGTTTGTTTGTTTGGGGGGAGGGGTTGGTGGGGTTTTTTGTTTGTTTGTTTTGAGACAAAGCCTCACTCTGTTGCCCATGCTATGGTATAGTAACATCATCATACCTTACTGCAACCTCAAACTCTTAGATTCAATTGATTCTGCCTCAGCTTCCTGAGTAGCCAGAACTAGAAGCATGTGCCACCACGCCTGTCTACTTTTTCTAATTTTTGTTTGTTTTGGGGTTTTTTTTAGCAGTTTTTGGCAGGGGCTAGGTTTGAACCTGCTACCTCTAGTATATGGGGCCAGTGCCTTACTCCTTTGAGCCACAGGCGCCGCCCTACTTTTTCTAATTTTTGTAGAGACAAAGTATTGTGCTTGCTCAGGCTGGTCTCAAAACTCCTAGCCTCAAGCATTCCTCCTGCTTCAGCCTCCCAGAGTGCTAGTATATCTTCTTTGGTGAACTGTCTATTCAAGACTTTCGCCTTTTTTTTTTTTGAGACAGAATCTCACTCTGTTTGCCCTGGGTAGAATTCCATGGCATCATTGTAGCTCACAGCAACCTCAGTCTCTTGGGCTCAAGAGATCCTCCTGCCTCAGCCTCCCAAGTAGCTGAGACTACAGGTACTCACCCCAACACCCAGCTAGTTTTTCTATTTTTAGTAGAGACAGGGTCTCACTCTTCCTCCAGCTGGTCTCAAGTTCCTGGGCTCAAGCAATCCACCCACCTCAGCCTCCAGAGGTGCTAGGATTACAGCCACAAGCCACCTCATCTGGCCCTTTTGCCCTTTTTTTAAATTGGATTGTTCGTTTTCTAATTATTGAATTTTAAGAGTTTGTTATATATTTTGGATATCTAAAGTCCTTTATCAGGTTTATCTTATGCAAATATTTCCTCTTGGTCTTTGGCATACCTTCTTCTTCTCTTCACTTTTTTTTTCTTTACTAATTCTCCGCTCCCTTAGACGTTAAGATATATGAGAACTGTTCTGAAAGTATCCAAGCATGAATGTCTCTATTTTTCATATTATACGGCTGGATAATTTTCAGAGAACTCTCACAGAACATAACAAATCATACAGTTTCATCTCCTAAGTGACTACTTTGTACCAGGCAAATATTCAAAGCAAACAGGAAATATGTCTGGTCCATAGCCTACTACCTAATTTTAAGTGAATAAAAGGAATAATCAGAAGTGAAACATCAACCATTTGCAACATTTTATTCACCAAAAAGTATATGTTTATACATAGTGCTCATATTTTCTTTTTTTTTTTTTTTTTTTGAGGCAGAGCCTCAAGCTGTCGCCCTGGGTAGAGTGCTGTGGCATCACTGCTCACAGCAACCTCCAACTCCTGGGCTCAAGCGATGCTTCTGCCTCTGCCTCCCAAGTAGCTAGGGCTATAGGCGCCCACCACACACCTGGCGATTTTTTGGTTGCAGCAGCCGTTGTCTGGCAGGCCCGGGCTGTATTCAAACCCGCCAGCTCTGGTGTATGTGGCTGGTGCCTTAGCCACTTGAGCCACAGGCACCGAGCCTGCATCATACTTTTTAAGTATTGAAGTTCATACTAAGCAGGACTTTCTTTACAAAAACTATAAAATCAATACAAATAAATTATATTGGTTAATAGTCCAGGTGTGTTGGCTTGCACCTATAATCCTAGCACTCTGCAAAACCAAGGTGGGTAAATCACCTGAACTCAGAAGTTTGAGAACAGCCTGAGCAAGAGCCAGACCTTCTGTCTATGAAATATAGAAAAACTAGCCAGGGTTGTGGGGCTGAAAAGTATCAGTTTAAAAGTCCTCTAATCATAAATCTTGAAGACACACATTATGTAGTTGAACCCTGTTTTACAAACAGGTACAAGAAACCAAAATGGCCTGCTAACATAGACAGCAGTTAGTAATAAAGCGGGGGAATAGAACCCAGGTGTCCAGCACCATCCAGCACTTGTTCTACTGTACAGCCATAAACCAGTCAGTACCATTGTTAGGGAAAACCCATTGCTGAAATATTAGCAAATAAAGCCATCCTGTGAGGAGCTCTTGTAGTTTAGTACTAGAAAACATACATACCCCCAACACACACAGATTTTAAGAGAACAAGAGATTTGTACTAAGATAAGCACAAAAGTACTTAGGAGTAAATAGCAAGTTATCCCATCAGTGGCCAGAGAGTATAAACATAAGCAATATTAAATGAAAGAGTTGAGTTGTAATTTAATCAAGGTATTAAACACTAAGATTGAGTTTTATTCTGGATTCCAGTGGAAAAGCACATGATGTGGCCAAACCAAAATAGTATAACTTATAGTACAGACTACTTTTATTTCCCTTAATCAGATTATTTATCAGTGTTAGGACTATAGATTCACAAATTCAATAGAAAAAGAAAGTACCCATCCCTCTTATGTTAAAGAGAGATAGGTGAATAAGTAGCTAAATAGTGACTAGCACACATTAGAGTCTCAGTAAATATTTACTCGCTGTATGGATATATGGGAGGGGGTGTTAGATAAGTGGATATTGAATTTGTTTCTTTAGGTCTGCCTCCTTTTCTTTTCTTTTCTTTTCTTTTCTTTTCTTTTCTTTTCTTTTCTTTTCTTTTTTTTTTTTTTTGAGATAGAGTCTCACTCTGTTGCCCAAAGTGCCATGGCCACAGCCTAGCTCACATCAACTTCAAACTCATGGGCTCAAGCAATCCTCCTGCCTCAGCATCTTGAGTAACTAGGACTACAAGTGCCCCTCACAACACTCAGCTGATTTTCCGTTTTTAGTAGATATGAGGTCTTGCTCTTGCTTAGGCTGGTCTTGAACTCCTGAGCTCAAGGGAACCTCCCACCTTAGCCTCCCAGAATGCTAGGATTACAGATGTGAGCTACTGTACTAGGCCTTGTCTCTTTTATTTTCTACGTTAAGATACCTGCTTTAGTTTCTCAATTCATAGGTCAAAGATCTAGAGGTTCTCACAACCTATAAAAATAGACTACAAAAATTGACCTTACTGTTTCGTCTCCCCTTTTCCCCACCATGAACACCAGTTTCCCAGCCTTCTTTTCTTTTTTAACCAGAGCAACCCAACTCCTGGACTTCCTGTATTAAAAACATAAGGTGACTGGGTGGCACCTGTGGCTCATTGAGTAAGGCACCGGCCCCACATACCGAGGGTGGCAGGTTAAACCCAGCCCCGGCCAAACTGCAACAAAAAAATAGCCGAGAGTGATGGGCGCCTGTAGTCCCAGCTACTCGTGAGGCTGAAGCAAGAGAATCACCTAAGCCCAAGAGCTGGAGGTTGCTGTGAGCTGTGAGGCAACAGCACTCTACCAAGAGTGACAAAATAAGACTCTGTCTCTAAAAAAATAAATAATAAGATGACAATGATGGAAATAGCAGAATACCAAGGATATTTTTCATGTCCACATCACCTCTACAACCCTTAAGTTTCAAGAGATGATCAAATAACCCAATTTGTTTTCTTTTCCTCTTTATTCTATAGTTATCATGTGATGTAAAATTAGATCCTCGCCCAGAATACCATCGGTGTATACTTACTTGGCATCACCAGGAACCACTGCCTTGGGCACAGAGTACAGGTGAGTCATTCTCATCTAAAGGTATGCCTATGTACCCATCTGTTGAAACACAAATTTATATATAATAATCTTCCTTGGTTATAAGGAATTTTGTACTTACTGTAAATTTTTCTTTTTGAAAAGTTAGATAAGTTAAATTATGCCTAAATAGTACAGCAAAATAGGGCAAGAATAAAAAAAATAACATGAGTTTAGTTATTTCATTGAGCCATATTTTCCAGATAAACATTTGAGATATAAATCTAGAATTACAGAAGATTTTGATCTATTTGTTCAACCAATAGGTTCTCTACATAACTTTATAGAAAAAGGAGAGGACTGTGGCTATGCCACCTTGTAATGTGAGATTAAAGCCCAATTCGTACTGTGATTCTCTGTAGCCTGTACTATACTGCAGATACTAGTAAATTTTAAGAGCAGAGAAATCAATACTGAAATTTAGAATTCTGTAGGTATGTCTTCTGGATTTTAAACTTTTATCCCCAACCTCACTAGTCATATTTTACCTAACTTTTGATTCTACTGCACAAAAACTGTTTTACCCTTTAAACAAAGATCCTATCAAATAAACACATCAACCAACATAGTGACTAAGTACATGAGCTTTGCCACCAGAGAGAAGTGTATTCAAATTGTCTATCACCTAGTTAGTAGGATCATAGGTAAGTTATCCAAGACTCATGAGTCTTGTAGAACCAAATAAGATAACTAAGCAAAGTGCCTGGTACCTTGTCTCGCACTTAGTACAGAAATTGTAGCTTCTGCTGTTACTGTTGCTTTAATGAGTTTGGGAAGTCTCTCTTTGCAGACACATGCAACATTTCAGCCTGAATCAAAAAATTCTGTGCCATTTTATACAATTCTTTTAAATCCTTGTTTTATTTTAAGCAAGAATTTCTAATGTAATGTTTACTTTAAATAAAAGTTTCAGTGAGAAGGTGGTAGGATATAGTAGTATGGGCTTTTGAAAAACGTACTGGGAAGTCTGATCATCTCTCCTCCTCTTGAATCCCTGTATTTCTATCAGTTCTATCAGTTCTCATTCTGAAAACATCTACAGATGGCTCCAAATATATATGCCATGATGTCCATGCTGCTATACTGAGAGTATTTCTTTCTAGGTAATCAGATGAGCAGCCGTCTGATGAGCATGCGCAGTGCCAATGGATTGTTGATGCTACCTCCAAAGACAGAGCAGTACGTGGAGCTCCACAAGGGCGAGGTGGTGGATGTCATGGTCATTGGACGGCTATGATGGTCACCAGCAGGAGAACGCTTTGATGCATGTCCACATATCATTGACTGTATCCTGTAATATGCAACGGCACAGTTAGTTTTTCTGATTTGGATAAAAGTTGATCTGTATAGTCAACATCTTGAACTATATTTCAAATGAATTTAAATACCTTTTAAAGAAAAAAAAAAACCTAAAAATAAATCTTACCAGACAACTCTATTCTGATTCTATCAAAGCAAATTTTTCCTTTCTTGCAAATTGCTTTGTGTGTTCAATGCTAGGTCTGATAGCGATAGCTTTTAGTAGACAGCAGTAGGTGCCTGCCGAACTTGTGTTTTTTCTCATCTTTAAAATACAACTACTTATGCTCTTAAATCAAGGCTGTCTGCTTATTTATACTAGCGTAGGCAACACTTGGATTTCCCTTCTTAGTAGGCTTCATAATCGCTTTGCAGAGAGCTTTTGCTTGTTCTTTATCATGTATCTCGTGTTTATGTGCATAGTGCCAAAAGAAGACCAACAGGGTGGAGGCCCTGGCCGGCCACAAGAACCATGCCCTGCAGAGCATCCAGGGAGGTTTCTGACCCTAGTAGCCTCACGGCACAGTACTCTTGGACAGTAACTGGATACTTTTTATTTGAACAAACAAACTGAAGAAAATAATGCTTCCTTAAGTGCTGACAGCCTTTTTAAACCAATACATTTAAAATTGTACAGAACAAAAAAATAAAATCAAAGACTGATCTTGTACAGATATTAGTGTTACCAGCATTCATGTGGAAATCAAGAGCAAAGACAAAAATAATGTTAAACAACTCTGTACCATAACATTTTCTGTAATGATACTAAAACTTAATGAATAAAAAAATCCTTGATCATTATTTAAAAATGTATTGTGTTGGCCTTGTTATTAAGAGAAGGAAGATGAGGTTTCATTCTAATGGGATTCTACCTGGAAAAGAGGTATAAAGACAGCCTACCAATATTCAGTGGTATAAAGGAGATCTAAAATAAGGTACAGGAGCAGCACCTGTGGCTCAGTGGGTAGGGCGCCGGCCCCGTATACCAAGGGTGGCAGGTTCAACCCAGCCCCAGCCAAACAAAAAAATAACTGGGCATTGTGGTGGGCGCCTGTAGTCCCAGCTACTTGGGAAACTGAGGCAAGAGAATCGCCTGAGTCCAGGAGTTGGAGGTTGCTGTGGGCTGTGACGCCACGGCATTCTACTGAGGGCAATAAAGTGAGACTCTGTCTCTATAAAAATAAAATAAAATAAAATATGGTATAATGTAACTATACCTTACATACTATTTGGAAAAAATAACATTGTGATCTATAGCATTGTGAAAATACAGATTAGAAAATAAGGGAACCTGCAGTTGGTCTGGTCTGGAGAACAGCAAGCAATATTAGAGGAAGTATATTTGATGACTTAGAAAAAAATTAATTCTTATTTTAGATGCTATAAAAGCAAATTGCAAACATCTATAGTTCTCTGGAACAGAGGGAGAAAATAAGCACCCACAATTATACATGAGTAAAAATACTTTTATCATGTTAGGAAGTGAGAAATGGGGAAAACATGCTGACCCCAGAAAATACAACAAACTATACTCTATCCACAATGGCTCTTTTAATATAAATTTAGGGGTACTTTTCAAAATGGCAGTAACAGGGAGATGTTAAATATGCTATAAAATGTGCTTAGAGGCTCAGCACCTGTAGCTCAGCCACTAGGGCGCTGGCCACGTACACCAGAGCTGGTGGGTTCAAACCCAGCCTGGGCCTGCCAAACAACAATGATAACAACTACAATAGCTGGGCATTGTGGCAGACGCCTGTAGTCCCAGCTACTTGGGAGGCTGAGGCAAGAGAATTGCTTAAGCCCAGGAATTGGACTCTACCCAGGGCGAGAGCTTGATGCTCTGTCTCAAAAAATAAATAAATAAATAACAAGTGTCCATCGACCCACAAATGGATTAATAAATTGTGATATATGTACACCATGGAGTAATATGCAGCCTTAAAGAAAGATGGAGACTTTACCTCTTTCATGTTTACATGGATGGAGCTGGAACATATTCTTCTTCTTAGCAAGTATCTCAAGAATGGAAGAAAAATTATCCAATTGTACTCAGCCCTACTATGAAACTAATTTATAGCCTTCATATAAAAGCTATAACCCAATTATAACCTAAGAATATGGGGAAAAGGAGGGAAAGGGAGGGGGGAGAATGGATGGAGGGACGGTGATTCGTGGGACCACAGCTACGGTGCATCTTAAAAGGATACATGTGAAACTTACTAAGTGTAGAATATAAATGTCTTAACACAATAACTAAGAAAATGCCAGGAAGGCTATGTTAACCGGTTTGATGAAAATGTTTCAAATTATATATAAAACCAGTGCACCGTGCCCCATGATCACATTAATGTACATAGCTATAATTTAATTTTAAAAAATGATAATAACTACAACAAAAAAATAGGCAGCGCCTATAGTCCCAGCTACTTGGGAGGCAGAGGCAAGAGAATCACTTAAGCCCAAGAGTTTGCGGTTGCTGTGAGCTGTGATGGCACAGCACTACCAAGGGCAACACAATGAGACTCTGTCTCAAAAAAAAAAGAGTGCTTAGTAAAGCAAATTACAAAATTGGCCTACTAGTAAACAAGGTACTAAGTGATGATGACAAAGGCAAGTGGTAAAAAGATAACTAATATTTGATACTGATAGTTGATATTTCAAGTTGAAAATAAAATGTATTTAAATTTTCTTTTATATTTATAATCAAAGAAAAGTTAGTTACTAGAGATCAAATGAAAGAGTACGCAAAGAAATCTTTATCTACATTCATTCAAGAATATAGCCGCCGAGCTATTTTTTTGTTGCACCTATAGTCCCAGCTACTTGGGAGGCAGAGGCAGGAGAATCGCTTGAGCCCAGGAGTTGAGGTTGCTGTGAGTTGTGATACTACATCACTCTACCCAGGGTGACAGCTTGAGGCTCTGTCTCAAAAAAATAATAATAATAAAAATTAAAAAAATAAAAATAAAAAAAATAGACTCTCCAACAGTTTTATTGTCTTTAAGAATAAATCTAAACTTCAAAACTTGGAATTTAAAAACTATATAGTTTGGCCCTTAAATAAGTATTTTTTCAGTCTTTCACACATATCAATTTTCTGTTTCTATAACTTAGTGTTCAAGAGTATGGACTCTAGAGCTGTATTGTTAAATTTGAATCTTTGCTTTTTCTATACTATCTGTGTGACTATGGACAAGTTTCTTAATCTCTCGGTGCCTCAGTTTTTCCACCTGAAATATAGGAATAACAATGTGAAAATTAAACATATTTAAAGTGCTTAGAATAATACCTGATGTATAGTAAGCTGTACATAATATATATATATATATTTTGAGACAGTCTCATTATGTCACTCTCTGTAGAGTACTGTGACGTCACAGCTCACAGCAACCTCAAACTCTTGGGCTTAAGTGATTCTCTTGCCTCAGCCTCCCAAGTAGCTGGGACTAAGACGCCCACTACTACACCTCGCTATTTTTTTGTTGCAGTTGTCATTGTTGTTTAGCAGGCCCAGGCTGGGCTCGAACCTGCCAGCCTGGGTGTATGTGGCTGGTGCCCTATTCACTGAGCTACAGGTGCCGAGCCTACATAATATGTTTTATTGAATAAATATTTACTTTTTTTTTTTTTTTGAGATAGAGTCTCACTCTGTTGCCCTGGGTAGAGTGCTGTTGTGTCATAGCTCACAGCAACCTCAACTCCTGGGCTCAAGCGATTCTCCTGCCTTTGCCTCCCAAGTAGCTGGGACTATAGCTACTATAGTCACCACAACGCCCGGCTATTTTTTGGTTGCAGCCGTCATTGCTGTTTGGTGGGCCTGGGCTGGATTTGAACCCACCAGCTCAGGTGTATGTGGCTGGCACCTTAGCCGCTTAAGCCACAGGCACCGAGCCTCTATTTTTTTTTTTTTTTAATTCAGGTTAATGTGAAGGTGCAAACAACTAGGTTACAATATTTGCATTTGTTACGTAGAGTCTCTCTTGTGGTTGTGTCCCACACCCAAAAGGTGTGCCATATACTCTTACATTGTGCCCATTCAGTGGGAGCTCACCAACCCCCTCCTTTTCTTCCCCTCCCCATTCCTGTTGGAGATTTTTGATTAGGGTAGTGTCGTAATGACACCTTTGGTTTTAGAGAAAATACTCTGGCAGCACTGAGTGGGATAGATTTAGACTGGAGAGAAACTGGAGTGGCTGTACCAGTGAAGGGTAGAGGTGATGGGGATGGGAGGGGTCAGGATAGATGAATGTGTTTCTGGAGATAAAGAATGGGAAGAGTTTTGCAACTGATTTCAAGGAAGTTAGAAGACTAAGAGATGATTCAAAGTCTTCAGTCTTGGCTGAGAAAATGCCAAAACATTAACAAAAAAGAAAGTAGGAAAAAATAGATTTTGTGCCAGAGCTGAAGGGTTTGGACATGTGCTTGAGAAGCCAGGGGAGAACTGAGGTAGACGCGTCTTGTTGGCATTTCAAAGTCCAGGGGAGAAGTTCACAAAGGAGATACTGGCTGGAGACAACCTGGAGAATCCTTCACACGTAAGATGTGATGTCAGGATGGATGGAAACAGATTATGACTTCTATGACTTCTATGACTTGCCAAGAAAAGAGGACAGAGCCTTTGGGTGTTAGAGGGAAAAGCTGTGAATGGAATGATGGGAATAGAAGTTTATAGAAGAAGAGAAGAAAAAGGAGTGCAGGGCCCCATGAACCAAAGAGGAAAGTCTCCAGGAAAAAGGATAATCAACCGGCTTTTTTTTTTTTTCTGGGTTTTGGCTGGGTCTGGGTTTGAATCTGCCACCTCTGGCATATGGGGCCGGTGCCCTATTCCTCTGAGCCACAGGCGCCACCCAAAACTGGCTTTTTTTTTTTTTTAAGAGTCTCAATTTATTGCCCTTGGTAGAGTGCTGTAGCATCACAGCTCACAGCAATCTCAAACTCCTCAGCTGCCGGGCTATCTGGCAGGTCCACAAGAGGGGAGAGTAGGGCCAGCCTGACTCTGTCCCCGGGGCTGAGTGGGATGGTGAGCGTCGGCGGCCTGAACAGGAACACATGGAGCTGGGAGTCTGTTGAAGCAGGAACTCAATTTTATTGCTCAAGCAGCCGCTTATATAGAGCGTGGGGAAGGAGCAGGGAAAGGAGGTGGGGGATGAGATATGTGAAATGGTGTGATGGGTTGTATGACAGGGTTGGGCCAATGGCATGGTACCATGTTGGCTCTATCTAGGTAGAGGCAGTTTCAGGCCGGGCCCTGCTGAATCATTGCTATGCGGAAGTAGCTCGATAGGTCTACTTCTAGTCAGGCTCGGGAAGTTGCACTAGGCCTCAGGCACATGGCAGGGCCCAACACTCAGCCTCCCAACGAGCTGGGACTACAGGCACCCACCACAGCACTCAGCTATTTTTAGTGGAGATGGGGTCTCACTCTTGCTCTCGAACTCATGAGCTCAGGGAATCCACCCGTCTCAGCCTCCCAGAGTGCTAGGATTACAGGTGTGAGCCACCGCACCCTGCCAGGTTAATCAACTGTTACATCCAAAAGAAACAGCAAGAACAATGAAGGCTGAAAAAGACGTATTGATTAGGCAATCAGTTGTGAATTGTAAGAGTACAATTTTAGTAGTAGGTTGAGAGCAAAAGATAGATAAGATTGTAAAGTAAAAATTGAGTGTGAATTCTTTAGAACTTGAGTACCAGGAAAGGAAGATAAACACAAGATGGTGGCTTGAACTGATAACAAGGTAGAGGAAAGATTTGTTTGGAGTTTTGAAAATGGAGAAACAGTAGCCATGGGCATATTAAAAATGCAAGAATAGGCAGGCATGGTGGCTCACGCTGTAATCCCAGAACTCTGACAGGCCAAGCCATGTGGATCACCTCAGCTTTACAAATTTGAGACCAGCAAGAGCAAGAGCAAGACCTCATCTCTAAAATTAGCCAGTTGTTGTGGCGGGTGCCTGTAGTCCCAGCTACTCAGGACACTGAGGCAAGAGAATCACTTGACCTCAGGAGTCTCAGGTTGCTGTGAACTATGATGCCACCACACTCTACCAAGGGTGACAAAGTGAGACTCTGTCTCAAAAATAAATAAATAAATAAATAAATATGCAAGAGTAGAGCCCTAAATGGAGGAAGAGCTGGATTTAAGGACCACCATCATACACGTAGTCTCCCAAACCAGAAACCATAGGCTGGAGGAAAAAAGGGAATTTTTTCCTTCTAAGATAGAAAAGGGAGAAAATAAGAGCACATTTGAAGTGAGTACAAAGGAAATTTAACTTTAAAAGATTCAATGAAATAGCTCTACTTAGGCTCAGCACCCATAGCTCAGTGGTTAGGGTGCTGGAGACATGCACCAGGGCTGGCAAGTTCAAACCTGGCCCAGGCCTACTAAACAATGACGACTACAACAAACAAATAGCCAGGTGTTGTGGTGGGCGCCTGTCGTCCCAGCTACTTGGGAGGCTGAGGCAAGAGAATCACTTATGCCCAAGAGTTTGAGGTTGCTGTGAGCTGTGACACCATAGCACTCTACCGAGGGTGACATAATAAAACTGTCTCAAAAACAAAAAAAGAAAAGAAATAGTTCTACTTAGCAATTTGGACATCATTGTTGTCTAATCTATTGCATTTATTAAGCCAAAATTATTTAACAATTAAGCATATATGGCCTATCACATGTCTTCTTTGGCTTAGTAGCTGATACACAAAGACTGTGGAAGATGTGTCAGGTTCTTAGAAGTTAAAGAGTACTTTTTAACCAGATTTTTTGGCATGTTGTTTTAGTTGTTTCAACCATAACACACAATGAAGAAAAGAACATAAGCAGATTAAATGTGTGCAAATAAATGGCTGGTGATGTTGCATGTTACATAAGTATATTCTTTGGATGGCTTTCATTTTTAAAACTATTTGCTAACCAACAAAAACTTTGTAACTCTAATCTAGCAGTTCTCAACCTGCGGGTCACGACCCTTTTGTAACAATGAAAATAACATCCTGCATATCAGATATTACATTACAATTCATAACAGTAGCAAAATTACAGTTATAAAGTAGCAACAAAAATAATTTTATGGTTGGGGGTCACCACAACATGAGGAATTGTATTAAAGGGTCACGGCATTAGGAGGCATTAGGAAGGTTGAGAACCACTGGTTAATCTATCACCAAATTTTGATCTTCATGAAACCCTAACAAGGTAAGTCATTATCATTCCCAATTTATAGAAAGTATAGAATTTATGTAAGTACAAAATTTAAAACAAATAAACTGTGTATCATGTTATTCTAAAGAGGATGGGTCTAGATTAAATAATGCATTGTATTGTAATGTTTATGAGCTGTATTATTCTTGACTCTCTAAGAGAGTTGTGTTATTTCAGAGTTCATCAGTAACTTGGCTTAGAACCTAAAGATCAGAGAATTGTTCAATTCTGGCCATTCTGCATGGTCATTTACCAATAATTTCCCTTGTAGTCTTTTCTAATGATTTAATTTATTGAACTAGCATTTATTAAACAGCCTTACAGTATGTAAGGCTCCATGCTAGGCACTGAAAATGCAATGATGAATGAAACAAAATCTCTGATACTCAAGGAGAAGAGACAGATTATGAGAAAGGAAAAAAATTAAATACCAACTAGAAAAAGTCTATAACGAAAATCCAATATGTTAGAGAGTGACTGGGTGGAGGCCTAAATCAGATTCAGTGGTTGAGTCAAGGTCTGCTCATTTTTTTTTTAAAGGCAGATATCACACTAAGTATTTCGATAGAGAGACTTCCATGTAGGAATAAGTTAATAGGTGTTGGAGGCCTGGAAAAGCATAAAGGAAACACTGAGATATCAAAGGAAGCAACTACCACAACTAGGCCTGGAGGGTTGGGATGGAGGGGCTAGGTGAATAGAATGTGTAAGCTCAGAGGTCAGACCCTTTGGAGCTAGGACCCTGCCCACTGCCCAGCTGCTGACCCTAAGAGTGGAGAAAAAAAAACGCAAGCTAGAACAGATTGCTGTTGCCAGGGTGACACTGACAGAAAGAACAATTCAGCAAGAACAGTCCTTTCCTCTTTCCTCCTGCTTTACAAGCTCCCTCAAATCTGATGCAACCTACTGTGGAACCAGACAGAAGGCCACCTGGAGAAAGAAATGTAGTTTGCAGAATTCCAGCCCCAGCAGGAAAAGGCAGAGCATACGATGGCGGATTTGGAACTGAGACCATCACTTGTCAAGTAATTGAGAAACATGTGACATTTGAGCTGTGTTCTGAAAAGCTGGGAGAACAGCATATGAGACCGAGGAAAGGTCTTAAAGAATGCAGCATCAAAAAGGAGGCAGAAGCCTGACAGGGAGCAGGGGAGGAGTCTGAAATGAACCTGGAGAGAACTGAAGCCAGGATGGAGCCAGAACCTGCTCACAAAGCTATAAACATCCTGAGTCTGTACACACAACTTCTGGTATACGTCACATCTTCTAAGAGCATTGGGAAGCCACTGAAGGTTTAAGAAAGAAAAGGAAAAAGAAAAACGCCAGTTGAATATGAAGTGAAGGGTTCCTGTAAACAAGCACCTCATTCTCTTTACCTCCAACACGTGTTCCTCTGCCTGTGTTTTGTTTCCTGGTTGATGTCACTGTCACACACAGTCTCCCAAACCAGAAACCATTGAGTCATCTTACTTCTCACTGCCCACATCCGATGAGTCACCAAATTTGGTCAATTCTGCTAATAGTTCCTAAATTAACCCCCTCCATTCCATTCCCATTGTCACTGCCTTGGTCTCCACACTTCCAGAGTTGCCCTCCCCAAATCTACCCTTCATACTGCTCTCAGAATGATCAGTCCAGAACATAAGTCTCCCCTTGTGGAACTCTACTAGAACACCACTGCAGCTGATGGCATCCTACCACCAAGTTATGGCATTCAAAGCCCTCCACCATCTAGTCCCTCCTTCCCAGCTTCATTTTTTTCTCCCCTTTAATTTTATGTAACCTCAGATCATTTGCAGTAACCCCTCTAAACCTCTCATTTTATGCTCTTGGTGCCTTTGCTCCTGCTGGCTAATCTTTGAAGATTTAGCTTAGACATTAACTCCTCTTGGAAGCCTTCCCTAAAGCCCCAAATTGGACAGTGTGCCCTTCAGGGTCCCAGAATCCCCCTGGGCACCCCTCTATCTTATCGCTGCGTCACATTGAAATAGTGTGTTACACGATCCCTTCTCTACTTGATGGTAAGTTTCTTGAGTACAGACATTATTCATCTTTGTAGCCCAGCATGGAATGGTGCCTATTAAGTATTAGGTCCTGATTACTGAACTCACCAATAGAATTGACCTGGCACAGCCTCACCAGGGAGTCAGAGAACGAACATGGTAGCACACGTTCATATCCCAAGCTCAGAACATGCAGCTGAGAGAACCCTGTGCACGAACAAGCAGGCCCATCGTGAGGGGGCAAGGACAGAGGGCTAATCGGCCATGGACTACACTTTGCCAAAGTGCCTCAAATTCATACTTATGACATCATCTCTAAGCAAAGTCATACATTTAATTTTATATTTTGTGCATCTTAAAAGGCATTAATATTTTAAGGATAAATGTTTAAAATATCCCATGATTTTTATTTCCCTCTTTTGGTGTTTCTTCACTTTTTAATGTATCAGTAGCCTCAAAACAAAAATGGAAGTGATATAATACCAAAGAGCTTCATCAAGACACTACAGAATTAATATATCATCAACATTGAAAAGATAAATCAGATTATACAAAAATGCTTCCTGACTCTCCAGCAAGAACAGCAGGAACACAAGTGACAAATATGCTGAATGAAGAAGCAAATGACGAGAAACCTATGACTAAAGAAAGAATTTGTCCGTGTGAAAGACAGACAGCTCAGCACAGAATAGGGAAACAGAGCATCTAAAGCAAAAATAACAGGGAACCCGTTGGGCCTCCACAGAGGGAGGCTGCTCCTCCCTGCAGACTGAGCCAGTTACACACATTGAGCAGTCAGGGCCTGATGCCATTAAACACTCAAGCTATACAAGCAGCCCTCAGCCCTGTTTCTCAGCAGAGTCGCCCTCTAAGAATGCTACATTCTTATGAAGCTTTTCTTCATAGAGGCTTAGCATGCTTTAAACATGTTTAACTCTCTGAAAATTAGGGCATAGAGAGATTGAATGAGAAACTATCAGTTGAATGATAAATGATATGAAATATTTTCAACTTTGCAGTGACATCTTTTCCATGGTTATACTATTGCTAATTTGACTTTTCTCTCCAACGAAGCCTCTGAAAACCTCACACCACCACCAGAACCCCCAGCCTGCTGTATGGGTTCCACAGGAAGGGGGCTCACTTCATCTCAGTGGAGGAGCTGCAGACTTCTGCCTCCTGGTGCTCTTCTCCTACTTCAGGGGCTATGTCAGCAAAGACGATTGTGATGCAGGACCAGTGGAACAATGCCCAGAGCAGCCTGGCCTGTGCTTCTTTTCATCAAGCTGTTAGTTGCCTGCCCAATAGACATGAATATCTTCTGCTAAAGAAATGTGAAAAGAGTAGAAAGTGCTGTTTGGAGACTGTTCTCCTAGTTGACACCCAGGAGATCTCCAGAGATCTATTTCAGCCTGGCCTCTAGGTAAGTGACAGCCTGGTTACTGCAGCTTGGGTGTGCACCTGAGGGAAAAAGAAATGGGAAGTTCAATTAATTCTGATAATTCAAGGGCAAAATGTCCATTTTTGTCCCCATCTTCTCTTTTCTTTTTAGTTTAATTTCTTACACCGCAACCAAAGCAAGCAGAAAATCTCAGAGATGCAACACCTGGTGACAGTATTTCTTCTTGTCAAAAACAATTTGAGAGTTTGAATTGGAAATGAAAGCATGTCCTTCTGGATTATTTTAAAATTTTAATTTTCCAAACTTTTATCCCAATTTTCTCCCCATAAGTGACTGAAAATTGAATCAATTTGTAGCAAGACTGTCATTTTTAGTTTTTCAAATGGGAGAGAAGATCCATAACACAGGGATTTCTGCTCAAAGCTGAAAAGGTGGGGCTGGGGTGCCACTGTCAAAAGAGGGGGCCACCATAGTTAGACCTTCTCAAAGGTAAAACCAGAACTGCAACCTAGGATTGTGACAGACATATCCTGAAAATATTTTTGTTAGTGTGGTGGGAATCTCAGGAAAAAGTCATCTAGGTCAATGCTGTACTTCAAAGTGCTCTGAGGAATTAACATCAGAGTGCCAAGTGTCCCAGAGAGCAGCTTTAATGAGTGACAACTAAAGGCCATCATTTAAGAACTATCATGCAATTACAGACAAGAAACAACTCAATTAGAAGAAAAAGGCCACATAAAAATCTAGGGGATGGATATATGGGTGTTCACTATAGAATTCTATCAACTTTTACATAGTTTTGAAAATTTTCTATAATAAAATATTAAGGGGAGGCTGGGCAGGTAGGCTCATTCCTGTAGTCCTAGCCTCTTGGAGGCCAAGGTGGTGGATTGCTAGAGCTCAGGAATTCAAGACCAGCTTGGGCAAGATCAAGACCCCATCTCTAAAAATAGCCAGGCATTGTGACAGGTGCCTGTAGTCCCAGCTACTCGGGAGGCTGAAGCAAGAAGATCTCTTGAGTCCAAGAGTTTGAGGTTGCTTTTGAGCTATGACACCATGGCACTCTTCAATATATACATATATATATGAAAAGACCATATGAGAATGGTAAATAGCAAACATTTATACAGAACATTTTAGGGGCATGAATAGACAATCCCTCTGAATTAGACAGTCAACTAAAACACTTCACACTGACTCCTCAGACTCCCACTCCCCTCTTCCCGATTTCCATTAACATCCAGCTGCTACATTTCCAAAAAATTCTAGATGACTGCATTCATCCCTGAGAAAATACAATATACGTCATATTGTACAATACAATGTACCCTCATACCACCACATACCCCAAATCTATATCTGAGAACAGTAGTTCTCAGTAGAACACACAAATGGGGACATCCTGGGAACATGACAGAAAACCCAGACCAAGGCTGAAGTAACTCCACCCCTGAAACATACACAGGTCGTGGCTCCTCCTGTTGATTGAATGGTTCTGGTTTCTGATCTGCACTCGGATTTAAAACAGAATCTTGATACTTTCTCTTTTACTAAAAGTAACCAACATTGCTTTTTCAAATAAAAATTACACTGTAATTCAGCAGGAAAATTACAACCTGATTTAACTGTCTACTGAATTAATCTCCATTCAGTTGGAACTGCAAAAAGAGAGAAAAACAATTGAGGGGAAGAAAAAGCACAAGTTAAAAGAAATAGCAAAGACTCTAAAGGATCTGCTAGTGATAGGCTACGTTGAAGTCTGTCTCGAGTGGCATTTGGGTCCTCGTGTCACGCTTGCTCTGCAGCACAGAGAGCGCCCTTCTTACAATCATCTTGCTTGCTTAATAACACGTGTAGGACATTGAGAGGGCCTAATGAAAGGCATGAATTATTGGAAAAATATAAACCATCATTGTGAAAATTAATACACAGTCCTGGTAGAACAAATTGTAACAAAAGATTTCCTATATCTATGAAATATGTTTCCACAATGGCTTATAGCAACAGTGCTTTGCTTCTCTGCTTTAATTCACATATTCATTCAACATGCACTTACTGTAATTATATTTTAGGTACATTAAGCTTGCTTTTAATATAATTAATCTTTTAAATATAAAATTTACTCTTTATGAGTTTCATATTGCATGCCTCAACTTTACATATATTAATTAATATTAACAAAGCATGATAGTATGAAATGTCATAAAGAATTAGTATTAACAAACTCTGCTTTATTATTTATATAGAATCTACAAATATTCAGCCTTTTTTTTTTTTTTTGAGACAGAGTCTGTAGGCTATGAGCTCATTGCAACCTTGCCTCAGCCTCCTGAGTTGCTGGGACTAAAGGTGCCTACCACAATGTCCAGCTAACTTTTCTATTTTTAGTAGAGATGGAGTCTCACTTTGCTCAGGCTTATCTCCAACTCCTGAGCTCAATCAATCCACCTGCCTCCATCTCCCAGAGTGCTACAGTCACAGGCATGAGCCACCATGCTGTCCAAATATTCAATTTATTAATAAGTAAATTTCATTTGTGACATCTCTCTGCTCTGACTTAATCATCATGAAGGCTGTGGTCATATGGTTCCCTCTGACAAGGGAACAGAATAAAGGCACAGAATAAAGCAAGATGAACCCAGATCCACTATTCATGTTTTTCATTTACCTTTTAAAAAAATGTGTTCATGGACTGGGCACGGTGGTTCATGCCTATAATCCTAGCACTCTGGAAGTCTGAAGCAGGAGGATCACTTGAGGTCAGGAGTTTGGGACTTGCCTAAGCAAAAGCAAGACACCCCCAACCCCCACCAGCCCTGTCTCTACTACAAGAAAAAACTAT
This sequence comes from Loris lydekkerianus, assembly GCA_963574355.1. NCBI lineage: Eukaryota > Metazoa > Chordata > Mammalia > Primates > Lorisidae > Loris > Loris lydekkerianus. The sequence goes on from CAUYPK010027602.1 coordinate 20,944, forward strand.
TAGCCAGGTGTCGTGGCGCATGTCTATAGTCCCAACTACTCAGGAGGATGAGGCGGGAGGATTGCTTGAGCCCAGGAGTTAGATGTTACAGTCAGTTATGACGATGCCACTGCACAATAGCCAGGAGAAAAAAATTTGTAAAACTAGAAAGATATATACTGAAACTTTAATACTATCTCCAGTTATTAAGAGTGAACCTAGTAAATAGTTAATTTAATGGCTAATCTAATGGTTTAATTCTGGGCCAATGGCAAACTATGTGGTATTGTAGGGTGGGTGAAGCTAAAAAAATGGGTTCACAGAACCATTCACCTGATTAAGGAAAGTCCCAGTTGGCATCTATTTGTAAACAGGAAACATACCCTCCAATATCTGGGTGTTTTCATTTTCTCTGAGTAATTTCTTTTCAAATGTGCACTCTTTCGCCTGTCTCTGGATGAACAATACTTGAGTGCTGCATTTCCTCAAATGAAAGATCTATCAGTGGCTATAAATTCCTCCCAGTCACCTACTCTGTTGATCCAGCTCTGGCAGCCAGGGACTCCCAGCAGAGGGACTGTCCTGTGCCAGTCTGTGTGTCCTCGGCTTTCCGGCAAGGGGCAGTACTGCCCGCCTGAGCACCAAAACTGTGGGAGTGGAATGAGGGAGACGAGGAGCAGGAGCCGAGTAGCGAGTAGCGATAGCGCTTCAGTGCAGCAGGACCTGGACAAAGTCAAGTCATCCCTGGTCTATGAGTTGGAGAACCAGAGCAGCAGCTCGGACTTGGAGGCAGAGAGGTGCCCACAGCCCTCTGGGGACGCCTTTTAGAACCCATGGGACTATTTCACCAAAGTGAGAAAGCCCCAGGATGGTGCATTCTTTAAGGGCACCCCCTACCCTGGGTACCCCTTCCTGATGATCCTTGACCTTAGAAGCCAGTACCTCTGCAACGGACCCCTCTCTCTCAGAGGAGCATGCACCCTGAGACTTCAACCCACAGTAACTGTTTCACTAGCGTCAAACAGAGACCAGCTGAAAACAAGACATAACCACTTAGCCCCACCACACCAAACAGGTACCCAGTTTCTCAGGCCATAGCACTGTATGGGTCCTCGACAAATCTCCAGAGGAAAAATCAAACAGTGTAAAATAACCATAGGGCAGAATCAGCAGAAAAGCTCTGGTAAC